>PITA01012998.1:37683-59514 GCA_004023965.1 Spilogale gracilis
TTTATTTGACAGAGAGAAACACAGCCAGAGAGGGAACACAAGCAGGGGGAGTGAGAGAGGGAGAAGCAGGCTTCCCGCTGAGCAGGGAGCCCAATGCGGGGCTCGATCCCGGGACTCTGGGATCATGACCTGAGCCGAAGGCAGTTGCCTAATGACTGAGCCAGCCAGGAGCCCCCCCTGCTGCCTCTGATGGCCTATTATGTTTCCCTTGACAAGCCTGTCCCCAGACGCTGCTTGCACTGTAGGGCCTGTCCCTCTCTCCTCTGCCCTGGCCACTGCAGGAAGCTGCCCTCACAAGCCTTGCGGAACCCACACACACACACACTGGGCGCAGAGTGTCCACCAGCCACACCTCAGACCCACTCGTTCATACCCACCCATTAAGCCAGCAAAGATGGAAAACAGAGAAACCCAATTTGAGCAAGACAAAACATGATTTAAATGACCATCATCGGGAGACCTGGGTGGTTCAGTCGGTTGAGTGCCTGACTCTTGATTTCCACTCAGGTCATGATCGTGGGTCCTGGGATCAAGCCCTGTGGCGGGTTCCATACTCAGCTGGGAGTCAGCCTGCAATGCTCTCTCCTCTCCCTCTGCCCCTCGCCCCACCCATGCACACGTGCACGCTCACTCTCCATCTCAAGTAAATATTAAAAAAAAAAATAGGGCACATGGGTGGCTCAGTCTGTTAAGCGACTGCCTTTGGCTCAGGTCATCCCCACATGGGGCTTCCTGCTCAGCGAGAAGCCTGCTTCTCTCTCTGCCTCTGCCACTCCCCTACCTGTGTGGGTGTGCACTCTCTCTCTCTAATAAATAAAATCTTTAAAAAGTAATAAATAAATAAATAACCATCATCGAGCACAGACCAAAGCACTCAGCAGCGATTTAAAGTGTGCCTGATGGGGACACCTGGGGGGCTCAGTCGGTTAAGTGACTGCCTTCGGCTCAGGTCATGATCCAGGGTCCTGGGATCGAGTCCCACATTGGACTCCTTGCTCAGTGGGAAGCCTGCTTCTCCTTCTGCCTGCTGCTCCCCCTGTTTGGGCCATACGTGTGTATGTGTGTGTGTGTTTTCTCTCTCTCTCTCACACACACACACAAATAGAATCATAAAAAACAACAAACTGAAAAGCCCAAACATTAAAATAAATAAAAATAAAAATATATTTGTGCCTGGTGTACTTGTCCTCCCTCAACAAAAGCAATTTGTGATAATGAGTGCTGTGTTAATCCAAAGAAAAGATAAACCTCCATGAAAACCTAAGTCTAGAAGCCTGTTTAGGTTCTAGGAGGAACGGTCTTTCCACCGCTCTTTTAATGATTAGCTAATGATTAGCCTCCCAAGTCAAGAAAGCAAATGTTGGCAACAGCTAAGAACAGAAAGAGCCAACAAGGGTTGCCCCAGCCGAGGTCAGTGATGACTCAGCACTCGCAGCTCCTCCGCTGGGAGGCCCGGAGGTGTGTTTTACTCTGTGGCCACTTCTTCTGCCTTGCTTCCCTGCAGTCAATTTCGGTATTATTTCTGGGAGTAAAGGGTAATCGGCATCCTATACTAGTAATGTTTAACCTGTAAAATTCTTCTAAAGTTGGTTATGTACAAACTAACCCAACAGATGACTCAGCCCATCCACTGTCAGTGAGCTGTACTTACTACCTTAACTTTTGAACCCGTGGTTAGAGAGGGAGGAGAAAGTCCAGAGTTGATCAGCTGTGTACTCAGATTTCTCCTGTGTAAATGGGTCAGGGCTGTGGTTAAGTATTAAATGGCTAAGGGATCATGTTGCCATAACAACAGCTTTTCAATTAAGCCAAATTTCTTGTTCGGCTAACATACGAGACCATTCACGAAATAGGTCACTCAGCAATCAGGCTCTGCTAAACCAACCCCCTGCTTAACAGACTTGAAAACCAAGAGTCTGCAGCGAAACTGACAAGGTGCCGCAACTGACAAGGTGCCGCAGCCACGCCGCCAGGCGCGCACACCCCGGGTCCCCGACAGCAGCCACGCCACCAGGCACGCACACCCCGGGTCCCCGACAGCAGCCACGCCACCAGGTGCGCACACCCCGGTACCCGACAGCAGCCACGCCACCAGGCGCGCACACCCCGGGTCCCCGACGGCAGCCAAGCCACCAGGCGCGCACACCCCGGGTCCCCGACGGCAGCCAAGCCACCAGGCGCGCACACCCCGGGTCCCCGACGGCAGCCAAGCCTCCAGGCGCGCACACCCCGGGTCCCCGACGGCAGCCAAGCCTCCAGGCGCGCACACCCCGGGTCCCCGACGGCGGCCACGCCGCCAGGCGCGCACACCCCAGGTCCCAACGGCAGCCAAGCCACCAAGCTTGCACACCCCAGGTCCCAACGGCAGCCAAGCCACCAGGCTTGCACACCCAAGTCCCAACGGCAGCCAAGCCTCTAGGCGCGCACACCCCGGGTCCCCGATGGCAGCCAAGCTGCCAGGCGAGTAGATCTGGGCCTGCGCAGTCCGAGATAGCAGCCTCTGGCCCCACAAGCAACTACACAAACTTCCAAGTGTGGCCGGTCAAACTGAATGCATCGTGAATGCAAATGCACACCTGATTTTGATGATTTAGTGAAAACAAAAGTGTAAAGTATCTCATTATTAACTTCCTGTATCGAGCACAGTGAAATGATGCTAACTTGCATATATTAGGAGAAAGAAAATATAGCAAAGTTAATTTCATCTGTTACTTTTTACTTTAAAAAACAAAAACAAAAACATGGCTGGGGCACCTGGGTGACTCAGTTGTTTAAGGGTAAGACTCCTGATTTCAGCTCAGGTCATGATCTCAGGGTCATGGGATCGAGCCCTGCACTGAGCTCCATATTTAGTAGGGAGTCTGCTTGGGATTCCCTGTCACCTTTTCCTCTGACCCTCTCCACTGTGTGCATGTGTGCTCTCCCTCTCTCTCATTATAATAAATATTAAAAAAAAAGAAACAAAGAGGCCTCGTGTGATGCTTGTACTCGAGCCCTGGACCTCAGTCCTGCCCACACCCAGCTAGCTGTGTGGTCTCGAGCAAGGCTCCTCCTCTCTGTACAGCTCAGTTTCCTTATCTGTAAAATAACAGCATTCGACTGTGGGTCTCAACTGGGGACATGTGGGCAAAGGCTGGAGACATTTCTGGTTGTTAGAGTGGACCTGCGATGTTCTAGGTATCTAGTGCGTGGGGGTCGGGGACACCGGCCAACATCCTACTATGCACAGGGCCGTCCCCGTAAACCTGGTCCCCATCATCAACAGCGACAAGGCTACTGACACAAGAAACCCTGTGCTAGATGGCGGTGACTCCATAGGGCCATTCTGAGGAACTGCCCAGCTGTTCTCCAAAACGGCTGTACCATTTTACGATCTCCCCATTTCTCCACATCCCTGCTCGCACACATACTTTTGCCAGACTTTAGGAGCTCGAATGGCTTTTTACAAAGCCTGTTCTACGGACAATGTCCAGGACTATTTACAGACTACCATGGCCATAAAGAAAAACGTTAGCCACTGTCTTACCTGGTGCCTATAATTATACCAGCCATTTGAACCCGCGACAATCACCACCCAGTGCTTGCCGCCATCCTCGGGGTCATCCACGGTAACAGCACCGATCCTCAGGACCATGCTGAGCAACACGGCTACTTCCCAAATCATTCTGTGCCTCAGAGTTCAATGGCGGAAATCTGGGAAGAAAAAAGCAGAGTCAAGCAAAAAAGGAATGACAAAAACTGAAGAACACCGCTGGCCCCTAAGAAAGTATCACAGCCCATGGGTCAAAAAGATAAGACCATTTAGTCATCAGACAGAACAGCCTATGGATGGAAACGATGACAGAGCAGACTGTGTTGAGCTCTGCAGGCCTTTTCCCTAGGGGGAAAAGGATAACAGGAGTTACTGATTGGTGGTAGGTGGAATTCAGGATGATTTTTCTCGCTATCTCTTTTTAACTACAATTAACAGATAATACTTATGCAATAAAGTTTAGAAAAATTCAATGTATGTCCAATATAAACACTGAGGGACAGTTCCTAAGTTCGTGAGCGAGTTATCTGAATAAGCTATAGGCAAAAAGTGGTAGTCCGAGTTAACATCTTTGCACAACATGTATAACCCATTTACATGTAGTCAGTACAGTGGGCAGAGCAAAAGTTTTATTCTTTGTTTTAGCAGAAGGGGAGGTTAAAGCAAGAGAAGCTAACCTGTCCTGTATTCACAGTAAGTCAGCTCTGGCCAAGGCTCACACCAGACCCCGCCCTGCATCCTGAACACGTTATTCTAAAAAAAGCCAGCCTTCCTGTGACAGAGCTGGGCCTGTCACATTAAGAAGAAGAACGGTCTCTGAGATGCAGGGACTCCGCAGAACAGTCTGCTGGGCTGACCTCTGCCTCTTCCGCCATTCGTCCAACAGCGCTCGTTCACGCACTGGCTTGTTCATTCACGCAGCTGGCTGGAGGCCCCCGAACGCCTCTCTGGATGGAAAACAGGCAGAAGGGACAGGATGATGCCTCTGTCCTCGGGGGCACGCAGCCAGCTAAGGAATGGACCTCCTGTAAGCTTTAGAAACCAGCCTTAGCGTTCTTTGCCTACAATGTGCTGAAACTCAGAATGGACTGAGCAGTGGGTTTCCCCCCAAAGGTGAGGAACAGGAAGTCCTGAATCTGATCAGAGTTTAAAAACCCAGGAGCACCTTGGGCCACTGCTTCTCCAAACTGACTGTGACCCCCCACTCTCCGGGGATGCAATTCTGGTTCAGTGGGCCCAGGATGAGCCCGACACTCTGCATTTCCAACAAGCCCTCGGTGATGCCCAGCACCCTACTCTGATGTATCAGGGCTCTCCATTAGCCGTGGGGGGGCTCTAGTTCACCTCTGGTCCAAAGCCTCACAAGCCAACACTACTCCCTACCCGCCACCTTTTTCTTTCTTTTTTTTTCATTTTTATTTTAAGTAGGCTCCATGCCCAGTCTGGGTCTTGAACTCATGACCCTGAAATCAAGAGTCACATGCTCCACTGACTGAGCTAGCCAGATGTCCCACCCAGCACCTCAATTCTTTTTTTTCCTTCTTCTTTTAAGATTTTATTTATTTGTCAGAGAGAGGGGGGGGGGTTGAGAGCACAAGCAGGGGGAGTGGCAGGCAGAGGGAGAAGCAGGCTCCCTGCCAAGCAAGGAGCCCAGGGCAGGACTGGATCGCAGGACCCTGGGCTCATAGCCCAAGCAGAAGGCAGACACATAACCGACTGAGCCACCCAGGCGTCCCCAGGGACTCAATTCTTACTGTGTAAACAGAGTTGGTGTGAGAGCCACACTTCTTTAGCGTCACTGCAAGACTGTCCATGGATGGATGGATAACTACAGTGAGGTACCCCGGATTTGTTCTTGCGCTTGTTCTGAAATGGCCATCTTTTTGTTTGTTTTGCTGTTTTGGTTTTTAGTACAGTGTATGAGCTCAGGGAACAGACAAGGCCAGTGAACTGCCCACACCACCCCGATGCCAGAAGCAGCTAGCCTTAATGTGTTAACCTGCACCTGAGGACACTCTCCCAAGTCCTCTTGACCCGACCGGGGCTCCCCATAGGGCCAGGAGGTAACTCGCAACAGAGGTGACCCCACCAGCAACTCTGTTTCCAAGCTTCCCTGGCGGCCTCCTGACTACATCTGAATCTCCGTGGGAAGCCTTCCCTTAGGGTAACAGTCAGCACACTTTTTCTTTAAAGGCCTGGACAGTAAATATTTTACCCTGCAGATCACACCCTCTCCCTTACAACTGTTCAGCTCTGCCCTGTATTGGGAAAGCAGCTAGAGGCCATAGCTAAACCAGTGGGTGTGGAGATGGTCCCATAAAACTAGGACAGGTGGTCTCCTTGGCCTGCCCTAGGGAGCGAGAATATGCCCCTGGCCCATGTGGCCAGGCCAGCCTGGCTGGTTCTTATCTCCCATCAGCAACCATCAAACAGGCTCCCTGGTTTGCATACCAGTTTCTGAGGTCTGGGTTCATGTGACTTAATCATGAAGAGGCTCGTTCCCGGTGAGGCCCTGCCACGTGACTTTTTCTCTTCATACTTAAGGACAAAAATACATAAAATACCAGCATCAGAAAGCTGGCCTGACGGTGAACCACAGAAAGGACACCACTAGCCTAACAGAAAGAACACCGCTAGCCTAACCGCCTACACTGGCAAATACCCCAGCAGGCACTGAAAAAAGCACAGTCAGGTGATTTTTTACAAATTCAAATTCATCTCTCATTCTTCTACTAACATGCTAGCTAGCATGCTACCCCTCAGTGAGGAAACATGCTTTATTAATACACAAATGATACGTTCACAGTTAACATTCGGCAATGGTTCCTATTGCTTTTTTGTTTTCTTACAGAGTACAATTCCTTGAACAGAACGGCAAGCCAGAAAACTCATAGTAAGACACTGATTGGAAAATGTCACTTAAAAAACACATAAGTTAAGAGGCATTAGGGTGGCTCAGTCAGTTAAGTTTCCAACTCTTTTTTTTTTTTTTTTTTTAAAGATCTTATTTATTTGACAGAGAGAAACATAGCCAGAGAGGGAGCACAAGCAGGGGGAGTGAGAGGGAGAAGCAGGCTTCCTGCTGAGCACGGAGCCCGATGTGGGACTCGATCCCAGATCTCCGGAATCATGACCTGAGCTGAAGGCAGTCGCTTAACCAACTGAGCCACCCAGGCGCCCCAAGTTTCCAACTCTTGATCTCACTTCAGGCCTTGATCTCAGGGTCTTTGAGTTCGAGCCCCGTGTTGAGCTCCAAGCTGGATGGGGAGCCTACTCAAAATAAATGAAATTTAAAAAACACATATGTTAATACCATTTGGGGAAACATATTGGGGCATGGGGTGAAGATGAGACATGAAAGTAATGTCATCTTTCCATTACCCTCAGCAAGAATACATCTCAAAGCAAGCAGCCTTACCCAGCCATTTCCTGAGCAGCAATATTTTTGGTGACGTCAAGCCCTCAAAACAAAATCACAAATAATCTTGCCACATAACTGCCTGTGATTCTTGTTCTATCAAGAGAAAAGTTCATAAAGACAAAGTAAGTGATCCCTGCTGAGCTAGCTCTTTGGGTTGGCTGTTTTTGTAGTCTCCCCACCCATTCATCAACATCCAACAAATAAATATAGCCTGCGCACCCACTAGGTGCTCACAGGCACCGAACAGGGACCCAATGACAGAACCCTTCACTGAGCTGACATTCTAGTGGGAGGAGATACACAATTTCAATCTACACATTGTCAGAGGGGATGAGTGTTAGGGAAAAACAGAAGGCAGGAGGAGGAGTCCAGCAGGAATAGGAGGCATTGTTTTTCCAGACTTATAGGAGGCGAGAAAGCGCACCCTTTTCTGACAGCAAAATGCTGGAAGCAACAGGGGAGAAGAGGTGTTCCCCACAGCACACCACCCACCCCCTAACCCTGCTCTTCACCACCCTATTTTAAGGTACTTGTACGCAATCTGTATAAAGAAGAGCTCTCCTCTTAGAAGAGCCCTTCAAAGGAAAATCTGAACCGCACGAGGTCAAGATCAATGCCCAAGCCTCTATGAATGAATTCTACCAGCCTCCAATGACAAGTCCTCTGCTGTCCCACTTGGTTCTGCAGCCCTCTCAGGCTACACGGTGACACAAGGTCAGTAATTCCATTAAAAGACTCCACTTGACTTAAAGAAGTATGATAGCAAGGGAGGTTCAGTTCGTGAGAGGTTTGGGACAGAATGCCTATCCTAGATAAACTGTCATCAGAATACAAGTAACGAGGCCCCAGTCACAGGACTATCAAAGTCAAGTTCCAACCGAGGTCTGACACCAAAGCCCACATCTTAACTACCATCAGGTGTGACCTCTCACTGCCAGTCCTGATTTGCTACTGGCTCCGGGTCAGAAACAGGGAACCATCAAAGACAAAGCAGTAGCTAGGCAATGACATCTGCAAAGAGCCTTCCAAACCTGAAGGTCTTTGATCCAGCTCCTTACTCTCCAGGGGCTTACAAGAAGATCAACATAATTAGACCCTGATTGACCATATGCAAAAGAGACAAGGAATGATGATAAGGACCCCTCCTTGATGGAACTGAGTCAAGCTCCTCTGAACCCCCATCTCAAGTAGGTCTTGGCCAGCTAAGCTCAGTCTACCAAGAATCCTGAGAATGGCCTGCTTTTGATATCTAATCAAGTTCCTTTGCAAGTTTCCATCAGCTGACCCCCTTAGCCTGCCCATAACTCCCAACTATACTTGCTGTATTGGGATTTGAGCTCAGATCTACACTGAAGTATCTGTCCCTAATATAATTGCTGGAATAAAACTTGTCTTGCTGCTTTTAACAAGGATGGAATGCAATCTCTCTGTAACACAGGACACACAGCTACTAAGTCAGGGGAGACCCTTCCCTCTCTGGGCCTTAGTTGTCTATCTGTGCAATGAGATGGCAGAACTAAAAATTATTAAGGGCAGATTCAGTTCTCAAACCTTTTAACTTCCTGTTTTAAGAGGGAGATTAAAACTAAATCTGGGGCACCTGGGTAGCTCAGCTACTTAAGCCTCTGCCTTCAGCTCGGGTCATGTTCCCAGGGTCCTGGGATCGAGTGCCACATCAGGGTCCTTGCTCAGCAGGGAGTCCGCTTCTCCCTCTCCGCTCCCCCCCAACCCATGTGCACGCTCACGCTCTCTCTCTCACAAAAATAAATTTGAAAAAAGGAAAAAATCCAACTAGATCTTATCTCAAATGAAAACTATTTTATTAAGGTTAATCAATATTTTTCCTACAGGGAAAATTTCTGATTCAGTGGCAAACTGGATTCTAGATTAGGGTATGTCCTTTAAAGTTACCTAATTCTAAACACATGCAATTTTTTTCTTTAAATTTCTGTAAACTGGGTAACAGCAAGGCAAACAATTCTTAGGAATTCTATCAAGTGGAGGCTGGGTTGATTTCCCGTTGTAAAAAAGAAGCCAGTTTGGCCTGCCATTTTTGTCCATCATTTCATTATTTCTGACACTGGAGTCTCTCTTGATCTGCCTGCAACCATCATACTAGATCTCCTCATTATAAGATAAATGTAATCTTTAGTACTTGTTCACTTTGATACCGTATCAAGTGATGACTACACCTTTTTAAAAAATTATCTTTTGGGGCACCCGGTAGCTCAGCCAGTTAAGCATCTGACTCTTGGTTTCAACTCAGGTCATGATCTCACGGGTCATGGGATTGATCCCGGGTCAGGCTCCACACTCAGCAGGGAGTCTACTTAAAGACTCTCTCCCTCTGCCCTCCCTCAACTCTCTCTCTCAAATAAATAAATACATCTTTTTAAAAAAATTATCTTTTAATACAAAAGTACAAGCAACTAAATCGTATTTCCAAATAGACACAATTGATAAACACTTTTAAAATCTCATGGTTAGAAGAATTTTGGAATCTAGCGAAGTAAAATTTGCCCAATGGTAAACAGTTTTTCCACATTTTTTTTTCACAGCTATCTGACACTTGAATCCCTTTTACTAAAAGTACTATTTTTGAAACTTGGTATCAATGTAGTTTGTAATATTTTCCCACAATGCATGACTGACTTTTCTAGCTAGATAGGAATTCTTAAGCTATATTTTGTTATAATATAGTCAAGAAATTGAAAGGTAAACATTAAATTACAGAAATATACAAAGTACAATATAAAATACTTGGTACCTATCACTGAGCCTATGAACTGTTAATATTTTGCAAATCTGAGAACTCTCTCCCCATAAAACAAATAAAATATTAGATGAAATTTCTTCCCATGTCCCGTCCCATCCTCCCCACACCAGATAACCATCACCATAAGTTAACGTTTCTTTTTTCTTTTTTCCTTTTTTTTTTTTGTGCAAAAAGGTGATTTTATTGAAGCACAGGGACAGGACCCCTGGACAGAGAGAGCTACATAAGTTAGCATTTCTTTTCATTCACTTCATTATAATTTTAAAACATATAAGTCTATGTATAAACATTCCCTTCTAAAGGATATTTAGGTGGTTTCAAAAATTTATCATTATAAATGATGCTGCAATAAACACCCTAATACTCCTCTCCTCAAATGAGTACCTGTTTCTCTAGGCTACTTTCTAGAAGTGGAACTCTTGATCTTAAGATATACACACTCACTGTTTTAAAAGATTTATTTGACAGAGAGAGAGAGAGCATAAGCAGGGGAAGTGGCAAGCAGAGGGAGAGGTAGAAGCAAGCTTCCCTCGGAGCAGGGAGTCTGATGTGGGGCTCGATCCCAGAACCCTGGGATCATGACCTGAGCCAAAGGTAGAAAGCTTAACCAACTGAGCCACCCAGGCACTCCATCCATACCCATTTTGCTAGTAGCTCTACAGATCTATGATACAGTCTACCAGGAGTGAATCTTTTCCTCAAATACCTATCATCTCTTAATAGTATGAAAATTTATTAATTCATAACCTGATGGATATAAAGTGATCTAATTATGGGTTCATTTTGCATTCAAGAAAATCTGAGTCTTATCACATGCTTAACCATTCAGATTTCAACATGCTCAATACATGTGACAATTACCCCATCATAACCAGGGATCTGAATTATGGTCTAACAAAGCAACTTCTGCAGTTAAAAAAAAAGTGCTGGGCAGTTCCTCAGAAGATAGCCATAGAAAAAAAAATAATAATAATAAAAAAAAAAAAAAAAGAAGATAGCCATAGGTCGGAAAACTCAAGAGACAGTATTCACTTCAATATACTTTTACTGAACAATGCTGGATATGGTTTATTTCACCTAACAATTCAAAATTTTTTCTCCTCTCTTCTCCTTTCCCACTACGTCTTTAAAATCCTCAGCAATTCTCCTGAGAATTACTACAGGCGTTCCCTACTGGGACCTCTCCCCAATGCTTTTCCATACTACAGAACTACCTAAGATACACATCTACCAAATTCAGCTTCTCAGGGGGTACTTGGGTTGCTCAGTTGGTTAAGCATCTGCCTCCTGCTCAGGTCATGATCTCAGGGTCCTGGGATTGAGCCTGAAGTCTCCCTCTGTACCTCCTACCCCTGCTCATGCTTGCTCACATGTGCTTTCTCTCTCTCTCTCTCTCAAATAAATAAAAATCTTTAAAAAGAAGTAAATTCAGCTTCCCAAGCTTTCAGGATAAAATCTAAATCTCTTACAGCAGCACAGAAGGCCCTGCAAGATGTACCACTCTATTCTTGAGAAACAGTGCATGAAATTCACCACCCACATAAAATCCCTTGTTCCAACCAGGCTCCAAGACTCTGGTCCAAAATCGTGGCTCTTTCCATGCCTCCAACCATGCTGTTTTCCAGGTGAAACATTCTTCTCCATCACACTAGCTCCTCCCATCCCTCAAACACTATTCAGCTGCTTTCTTCTCTTCCCACAAACCGGGATTAGATGCTTGCAACAGGGTTAGATGCTGCTCCTGTGCAAACCTGTAACACTGAAATGATTCTCTCTAGACCGCCTCCCCCCTTTACAAATAACCCCTGCTCAATAAGGAAGGCTCAGTGAACCTTTGCTAACTAATGGAACCCTATAGTAAAAAAAGAAAAAAAAAAAAAAGCTGAGCTCCTCCATTCTCTAGGTACCAAGTCTCAAACTTTGGGTATTTATTTTCACCTCTAAAACGAAGCCCATGATGCACAGTTCCTTCTTCCAGGCCCCAAACTGTACAATTCTCGGCATGGAATAACCCACGCACATATAAACTCACCTCTAATAGTTAAGGGGCAGGGGACCTGACCAAACTTTCACTTTCACGCTTGAAGTGAATCACCCTACGAGTCCCATCAGCTCAAGCCTCCGAGAACTACAGCATCCCTATCTTCTCAGACGGGATGTGTTTACACGTTTGGGTATTTCTGTTGTTGTAGTTACCTGCTTTTCCCCTCGGCTACAGAGAACTGGGTGGAAATGATTCCAATCCTCCGCATTACAAATACCTAGAGACTGAATTGCTGCTGGACTGCGAAGGTCGGCCTGGCGGTGGGACCTTAGCCAATACCCTCTCAGCGCGCCCCTTTACCCTTGCGCTTGGAGGAAGCGCTTGGGCTTCCAGCGGGAGTCGCACAACAGACAAGAGTCCCCCAGCAGCCCAAGCCCACCCCTTGGGGGGACAGCCTGAGAGGTCGCAGCATTTCCCTCTGGATTCACCGTATCCCGAAATTCTCTTTCTCAGGGTGAGAAGCGGATTACTCAGGGCCACGGAAGCTGAAAATCCCGCCCGTGAGGCCCAGAGCCGCGGCAAACAGGCAGCCCTAGCCCGGGACGTGGGGCGGGACCCGGATCCCCGGCTGGAACTCGCGGTTACCTGTGGCGGAAGACCGTGGCTGCGGCGGTGGGCGGCAGGACCGTGGGAACTCCTCGCGACGCGCAGCCTCAGACGCGCCCCACCCTTGGTGTCCGCCCTGCACTGATTGCGGAGAGGCGCCAGGCTCCAGGTTTTAATGGCCTGGGGCGCTGCGTTGATTGGTGGAACTTCGGGGCGGGCATCTGCGAAAGCCAATGGGAGGCGCGGCGAGGCGGGGCCCGAGAGCCAGAGGGCCTACAAGTCCCAGCATGCGCGAGGCGGGGCTTCTGGGCCCACAGCCCGCGAGCCCTGGGAGGAGCTTGAGCTCTGAAGTGGGGGTGGGGGGGGGCCTTGCCTGGAGACGCAGTAATTCCAGAAGTGTCCACGGAAGGATGAAAACCGGTGTGCGGGGCTCTTTAACCTACTGGTTTCCAAACGTCGCACTTCGGAATCATCTTTAGGGAAACTTGAAAAATACTGATGCCGTGTATCGTGAATTCCCTGGTCTCCTGAATTCCTTGGTCTCCTCGTGTTCTGGGTCCATACAACCCAATGAGAAGCAGGCACTATTACTGTGGCCCGTGCTATACAGTTAGGGCGACTGAGGGAGGTTCCGTCGTGGCAAGTAAATTAATCTCCTGAAGACCACGTTAGCTCTGAAGTGGCAGGGACAGAACCCACACCCAGGCAGTCTATCTAATTCCAGAATCCTGTGCTCTTCATCCCCGTGCAATGCTATTTTTCAAATGTCTGGTATTATCTTAACAAGGAAATCGGGAAACTCATTATGGACCTGTGCCACGTGGTAGGGCCGAGTAAATTGAGTTGAGTGGAACTGATGTAAAAGAATTAAGTGCAAGGCTACCCAAGCATGTCAAGTGTAAGATCTAGGGCTGCAATTCGCGGGTTGTCTCATTTGATCTTCTTTTATAATCTGTTGTTTACAGGAAGCCATGCGAGCACACTGCCCTGAGCCTGCCCCTTATTGTTGTAAACAGAGTCTATGAGAACACAGCCATGCCCATGGGTTTAGGTATCCCTTCTGGCTGTTTTTACCAGCAATGCAGAGTTGAGTCATTATACAACAGGTTGTATGGCCCACAAAATCGAAAATAGACTCTCTGGCCACTTATAGAAAAAGGTTGGCAACCCTGAGTTAAGTACTTCTCTACCCTCCTAGCTGGGAAGTGACCATAGTCTGTCTTCAGACCCACCTCTGTCCAAGTCCAAAGCTAATTCTCATGACCACTAGGCTTTCACAGCCTTCCTTGGTGGGAAGTGTTGGGAGTTCATTCAACTGTTTATTCAAGAACGCATTTAGTGGATGTCCCTTATGTGCCAAGTGCAGCTAATTATTGAGAGAAATTGGATTCTTTTTTTTTTTGAGAGGGGAGAGAATGCATGGGGGGGGTCAGTGTTGAAGAGGCAGAGGGAGAGAATCTTAAACAGACTCTACACTCAGTGCAGAGCCCCAAGTGGGGCTCAATCTCACAACCCTAAGATCATGACCTGAGCGGAAATCAAGAGCCACCCAGGCACCCCGAGAGAAATGGGATTCTGTTTTTTCCCCTTGGAACTCACTGTCTAGTAAGAGAGCAACAGTGTGTCCTTAACCACTTCCTCAGTTCACCCAGAATAAATGGTGACCTTTGGTTTTCACAGATGAAATGGAACAGAAGTGGTAGCCTGACGCAGGCATGTTTAGGCAAACGAGGTCCAGGGATAGCCCCCTCAGTCTCTCTTAGCAGCACCGTGAGCTGAGAGTATGGGACAAGAGAAGGAGGCTGAAAATTGAAGACCATTGGGGTTTCCCATGGTAATGGTCAGGAGAGCCTCAGAAGAGACTGTAGGGTGGCTAGGCTAGGCCAGGCACAAGGAGGAGACCGAGATGAGAGGACCTGGAGGGCGAAGTGGGTGCACATGGTAGGCTCTGCCATCAGGCTTCCTGGATTCCAGCTCCAGCTCCAGCACGTACAAGCTATGGGACCTGAGCAAGTTGTTTAACTTCTCAGCGCCTGGGTTTCCTCAACTGTGAAATAGAAGAACAGCACCTACTTCTCTCTGTAAATTGAGTGAAACACAATGAATGGTAGCTACCTGCTGGGTCAAGAGCATGATGAGAAAAGGAAGATAGAAATCTCTGACCTTGGGCACTGCCTGTGCTTTGATACCTACGCATGGAATGGAATGGCGGCATGGTGTGGGAAGGACAGTGCCAGTGGGAGGCACCAGGACCCAAATGGTAGGCATCGAGCGAACCCAGGGCACCGGGAGGGTGACAGGCTCCCTGCAAATATATAGGCATGAGGACACCCCCCTCAAATGTCCCCAGTGAAATTCTCATCAGGAAAGTCACAGTGTGGGGTTCAGAGGTTAGTGAGGCTCAAGCCAGGCAAAAATCTGTGATACCACAAGACGGTGGTGGATAACTCAACCAGCAGAGATATGAGCAGCGAGGAGCCATTTCAGATTCTGTCTTTTCCTATCTAATAGTGGAAGACTAAGTGAGAGGTAAGATTATAAAGCAATAAGTGTTGGAGAGAGTAGGAAATAAATTGGTTAAGTTTAGAGCAGGTTTCTGCACATCACCATAACTGACATTTGGGGACCAGGTCGTTCTTTGTAGTGTGTGGGAGCTTGGGGACCTGTCCAGTGCCTTGTAGGGTATCTAGAAGCATCAGCATCCCCGCAGACACCCACCCAAGGCCAGGAGAACCCTTCCCTCAACTTGTGCAACCGAAAATGCCCCCAGACATTGCCAAAAGCCTCTTGGGGGAAGGAGGAGCAAAATTTGCATGGACACCATCCACTCCATGATGTGAACCACTGGTTCAGAGAGAGAGGGCTCAACATTCATTCATTCATTCATTCTGTTTGATAACGATGGTCAAAGGCATGGACTCTGGACCTAGACGTCCTGGATTTCACTAACATCTCTGCCACTTCCTGGCTGTGGGGATCCTAGGCAATCTCTTCACTTATGTGTGTTTCACAGAGTTGTTGTAAAGTTCAAACGAATTGATACACATAAGGAGTAAACTCAGAACAGAGCCTAGTCAGGTGACCACTATTCCTCAGGTGCATAATAAGTGCTGGGCACTAGCCTGAGCCCTGAGGATCCCTACAGTCAACTGTCCCCACCACAGACAGACTCACCTTTTATATGTAGATATTCCAACTGAAATATGTAATATTGTTGATCTTAAAAAATGGGGGCAAATTGAGGCAAGCTCAAAAAGGAGGTGTTCATTTGGGAAGAGCAGAGGAATTGCAATTTGAGACAAGGACGCTCTTGCAAGCTACTGGCGAGGACCTTGAGGGTTTGGGGTAGGCTGTGTTTGTGCACATGGAATATAAAAAGGGGAACGTTCAGCCACAAGTCAATTAGAATCAAGCACACATGAAGACTAGCTTTGAAAATGAAGGCCCCCCAGAATGTGGGACTTTGGCATGTGGATGGTCTTGAGCCAAAAGCAACATGGGCTCAAGAGAAAGTTTTGTCCCTCCCTTAACCACGAAGAAGAATCTAAATTAAGGGCCTTTCCCTGAATAAGAGTTATTAACAGGGATAAATTTCATCTGGGTGACCCAACGGTGTGGGAGGGCGACGAGCTACTTACCAAACATCGGCTACTCTTCTTCCCACCCCCTGGAGAGCATTCCTCTCTTCTGAAGTCCCAGACCCCTACTGCTTCTCCTTAGTTCTGGATGACACACACACCTCATTTTACCTGTCTTTGGAATGTCCACATCTGTGTGGATTCCCCGTACATAGGCTCTTAAATTTGATTTTCTCAGGTTAACCTGTCTCATGTCAATTTGATTCTAAGTCCAGCCAGAAGGACCTTTGAGGGGACCAGAGCTCTTGCTCCCTAACCTAGTAAAATACATATAAAATTGGCCACTTTAACCATTTTTACACATACAGTTCAATGGCATTAATCACGTTCGCATTATTGTGCAGTGACTTTCATTAGCCTAAGGATCATTCCGTCCTTCCTCAAATAAAATCCTACCTGACTAACATCAGCTGACTCCCGCTTATTCCTATGACCTCATTTCCTGTCACAGGACTCACTCTGCTCCGGCCCTCCTGACCATCTTATCTTGTCTTTGCCCATGCGAGTCCTTCTTCCTGGCCTGCCCTTCCCCATCCAGGCAGGAAGCCGGTTCTTGCTTCTGACAGATGACATCATATAGCACCAGCTGACCTAAAATAGCACATAAAACCCCATCACTCTACAGCCTCTCATCTTGCTTTACTGTCCCTCTTTATACATTTCTTTCTTTTTTTTTTTTTAATTTTATTTATTTGACAGAGAGAAACACAGCCAGAGAGGGAACACAAGCAGGGGGAATGAGAGAGGGAGAAGCAGGCTTCCCGCCGAGCAGGGAGCCCGATGTGGGACTCGATCCCAGGTCTCCGGGATCATGACCAAAGCTGAAGGCAGTCGCTTAACCAACTGAGCCACCCAGGCGCCCCTTTTTATAGATTTCTTAATATCCTAGCTTTCTGCTAACATTTAAGAGCAGGGGCCTAACTCTCCTATTTATTTCTATACCCCCAGGGCCTAAAGCAGTAGCTGCTTTACCGCAGGTACTTAGTAAATAATTATCAATTGATAAAGATATGTCCTATGCTGTGGTCCTAAACACAGGGGGAGGGCAGGGGAGGGGCACCAATCTCTTCCTGGTTGTTTTTGAAGGATTTCCAAGTAATCGATAAGCATTTATTTAACTCTGTGGTAGGCAGAAGTCTTAGAATGTCCCCACAAAAGAACCCTCACTCATGTATAATCTCCTCCTGCAGGATGGGTAAAACCTCTCAATGGGATGTATTAAAACAGAAGCAGCAGGCCCAAAATGGAGTCACTTATGCTAAGCCCCATAAACCAAGACTTCCTACTCACCTGACTGCAGCTTCTCCGGGAGTAGAATTATAAACCCTTCTGGAAGTCTGGAATTTCATGATTAACGCTAATAAGGTAATCTGCATGATAGACCCCTAGGGTTCCACCCAGCAACACACCTGCCCTCCAAGAAAAGTGATCTTGTCTGAAATAGTCCTTTCTTTTCTTTTGCTAATAACTTCCTTATCCCACCCATTTCTGCCTGTAAGTCTTCCATTTTTTAAAGGATTTTATTTATTTGTTTGAGATAGAGTATGTATGCCAGCGGGCAAGAGCAGGAGCCTTAAGGAGAGGGAGCAGCAGGCTCCCCACTGAGCAGGTAAGCCCAACATGGGGCTCGATCCCAGGACCCTGAGATCATGACCTGAGCGAGGGCAGATGCTAAACTGACTGAGCCACCCAGGAGCCCTGATCTTCCATTTTATACAGCTCTTCTGATCCCCTTTCTCCTTGCTAGCAGGATCCTGCCTGATTCATGAATCATTGAATAAAGCCAATTTGATCTTTAAATTTACCCAGTTGAATTTTGCTTTTTTAACATATTACATAGCACTCTGATGATTCTGTTATTGGTGAAGGATAGTTGCAAGAGAGACAGGCAGGGGAAAGGGCCCCTCCGTAAGTGAAAACCACCTATTTTTTTTTTTTTAAGATTTTATCCATTTTATTTGACAGAGAGAAACACAGCGAGAGAGGAAACACAAGCAGGGGGCATGAAAGAGGGAGAAGCAGCTTCCCGCTGAGCAGGAACCCCAATGTGGGGCTCGATCCCAGGACTCCGGGATCATAACCTAAGCCAAAGACAGATGCTTAAGGACTGAGCCACCCAGGCGCCCTGAGAAAACCACCCTTAAATGGATTTTACACCGCCCTGGAAGGAGCCCTGCACCCTTTCCCACGTGATAGATGACAAAAACCTGATTGGATGACAGACATAGGGAGGGTTTAGCAGATTAAAACAGTACCCCCCCAATGAGCCTGTTAAAAACCTCTAGACTCAGAAACTCCAGGGGCAAACCTCCGGGTCTCCTCCCTCTTTGGGAGCTTTGAACTATCACTTTTCTATGGCTCAGGAAACTTTACTTTGCTGTCCACCACTCTTCGTCTTGTCCACTTCTTCATTCTTCGAAGTGGCATGACCAAGAACCGGGTCCCGAAGGAGAAGGAAATCCTGTAACATTATATGGCAAAAGAGAGATCATCTGGGCAATTGAGCCTTCTCTAATCATAGGAGCCCTTCAAAGGAAGTTTTCTCTGGCTGGTGGTTGAGATCCATTGCTGCTGAAGATGAAGGCACACCATAGTCACTACTCATTGTTGGTTTTCATCTTTTTTCA
Source organism: Spilogale gracilis (assembly GCA_004023965.1). Classification (NCBI taxonomy): domain Eukaryota; kingdom Metazoa; phylum Chordata; class Mammalia; order Carnivora; family Mephitidae; genus Spilogale; species Spilogale gracilis. The sequence goes on from PITA01012998.1 coordinate 56,268, forward strand.
TCCCCACTGCATTTCTAGGTTCATCTTACAACCATCTTGCAACCTGCCCTCTACACATCAGTCAGACCAGTGACACTTTTAAGTCGTAAGCTTTTAGATCACCTCTCTGTCATAACCACACCTTACCGTGGCCCTATGAAGACTTCCATGACCTACCCCCCCAGCTCCCTCTACAACCCCATCTTCCACCACCTGCCCCCTTACCTCCTCCCTGCCAGCCACACTGGCTTCATGGTGACACCAAATATGCCAATCTCATCCCTACCACAGGCTCTTCCATTGGCTTTTCCCTCTGCCTGAAAGGTTCTTCCCACTGAATTCCCAAGACATATTTATTTTCTTATTTGCGTCATGAAATACAACACAGGCACAGAAAATTGCATGAAAACACTTATGTATAGCTGAATGAATGATTTTAAAACATCACCCACACACTACCCAGGTTAAGAAATAAAATGTCATCAGCACCTCAGTTGTCCCCCCCACCCACCAAAAGCCCCCCACTGGCCACAATTCCTTCCCCACCCCCCCTTCAGAGACTGGGCCTGTCCTTATGACCACTATTTCTTTGCATTTCTTTAGGCGTTCCTTTATACAGTTAGCATCTAAGTCTGTATCTTTAAACAATATAGTTTGATTTTACCTAGTTTAGAACTTACATGATTGGGATTATACTGTTTTGTTATGCCTTGCTTCTTGAAAGTGTTTATTGTTGAAGTACAGATGAAATACAATGTTATATTAGTTTCAAGTATATGGCATGCTGAGTCAACAATTCTGTGCCTTACATAATGCTCTAACTTTTTTATTGAAGGATGATTAACATACATTTTATATTAATTTCAGGTGTACAGCCTATTGATCCAGTAATTCTGTGCATTACTCAATGCTCACCACGGTAAGTGCAGTCACACTATTACAATATTACTTACTATATTCCCCAGGCTGTACTTTTCATCTCTGTGACTTACTTATTTTTGTAGAACTAGAAGTCTGTACCTCTTGATTTGCTTTATTGATCTTGCCCTTCCCACCACTCCCCTCCTCTCTGGGAACCATAAGATTGTTTTGTTACTTTTGTTTCCGTGTTCATTTATTTTGAATTTTTTTTTTAGGTTCTACACGTAAGTGAAATCATACGGTACTTGTGTTTCTTTGTCTGACTTATTTCACTTACACGCCTTATTTCTTTTAGTAAACATTATGTATATGACAATGGTCCACAGGGTTGCTACTAGATGTAGTTCCTTCATTCATTGCATCATTATTGCTGTACGGTATCACAATTCATCCTACTGGTTTTTTTTTTTTAAGATTTCATTTATTAAGGAAGAGAGAGCACAAGCAGTGGGGAGGGGCAAAGGGAGAGGGAGAAGCAGGCTCCCTGGTGAGCAGGGAACCCGATGTGGGACTGGGTCTCAGGACTCCGGAATCATGACCTGAGCCCAAGGCAGACACTCTACTGAATGAGCCACCCAGGTGCTCTTAAACCAGTTTCTAAATGGGTTATGCCACTTTACATTCCCACCAGCCAGGGGTGCAAGTCTCATTTGCTCCACAACCGCACTGACAGTACTATCAGACTTTTTACCAATCTGATAGGCTTAAAATGGTACTTCATTTGGGGTCTTTAATCCACTTGAAACTGATTTTTGAATATTGATTGAGGTATTTCCTCATTCAATTCAGTCTCTACTGAAATGTCATTCAGAAAGTCTTCCCCGGATATTAAATAGACAGCCCTACCCCGACCCCCGACTCTCCCTCCAGAGTTCCGTCTATCACTGTCTATCGTCGTACCAGGTTCTATTTCCCTGAACTTCCATTGCTGTATTCTGTATTTATTTCTCTTGTGACACTGTACCTTATGTTTCTTTGTTTGGGTGATTTTTATTTTCTCAACAGATACCAGCTGTGGTCTAAGGGCATTACACATACCCTTTTAACCCTTATAATCCACACCCAAAGCCATATATAGTGAATACTATTATTAGACCATTATAGAGATGAAGAAACCGAGGCCAGAAAGATTAACATGTTCAAGGTGACACAGTAGATAAGTGGCAGACCCAGACAATAGAGGGGAGTGCACTGTTTATTTATTAGGTGGCTCTCGGGGGGCCCAGGTTTCCCTGAGATGCTTCTAATTGTCAGCCTTAAACTGTCTCCCTTTCTCTGCCCTTTACACTACAAGATCCATCAACACCATCTGGAAAGGAAACTGAAGAACACAGTATGGAAGGAAGTAGAGGAACACAAATATTTCCTGCCCATCAGAGGATAGCCGTGTGATTGTTTAACCCTGCTAAGATGGAAAACAACTAAGTGGGGTTTGTTTTCTAAACTCGGTTCTAGAACACCCAGGCAGGCCTGCAGGGTCTCGCCCTTGGGAGAGGGATTCGAAGGAGGTTGTGTAGGCAACATGCACTTTGATCCTCAGGCAGATCTGGCGAGAGGTACAAGAGCTACATGAGCCTTCTACAGAGGTCTGGCAAGGAGGCAGTAAATACCAGGCAATGACAGGAGGAGGAAGTTCTCTGGCAATTAGGAACAGGTCTAAAGTCAAGGATCAGGGCCCCTGGGTAGCTCAGTCAGTTAAGCAGCTGCCTTGCCTTGGGGTCTTTTTTACTTTTAATTCTCCTCCACACCCAAAGTCTCTCTTTCAACATAAAAACTTGTGCCTAGGAGGAAAAGGAAAGTACTCTCTACGCTGGGACCATCACAACTTACATGTGATACTAAAATCAGGTATATGGGATAGTTTTCTGGTTGTACTGCTCTTTATTTATTTGCTTGTAATAGACTTTTTGAGATTCATAGCCAAACTGAACAGAAAGTACAGAGAGTTTCTATATGTGTCCCCTGTCCCCCACGTGCACAAGCCTCCCCAGCTACCCACATCTCGGTCCGGTTAGTACCCTCAATGACCCAGCACGGATAACAGCATCATCACCCAAAGGGCGCCACCTACATTAGACTTCGTGTTTGGTGTTGTAATTCTGTGGATCTTGACAAATGTATAATGATATGTATCCACCATTTCGTATCAAACAGAATAGTTTCACTGCCCAAAACTCCTCTGTACTCTGCTGTTCATCCCTTCCCTCTTCGAACCCCCAGCAACCACTAATTTTTTTTTACCGTCTCTACAATTTTGCCTTTTCCAGAATGTCACAGAGTTGGAATCCTCTGGTATGTAGCCCTCTCACACTCCTGACAGCGGCTGCTGCTTCCTCTTTTCTTCTTC
>PITA01012999.1:0-59420 GCA_004023965.1 Spilogale gracilis
GAAGGAAGGAAGGAAGGAAGGAATAAGGAAGAAGAAGGAAGAAGAAGAAGAGGAGGAGACAATAAGTATAGAATAATTTGGGGGAATTTGTCCGTGAACAAGAAGAGATCTGTTGAGAAGACAGACGGTCTAGGGAACATTTTAAAATAGATGCATTTGGAACGCCTGGGTGGCTCAGTCAGTTAAGCACGACTCTTAGTTTCAGCTCAGGCCATGATCTCTCAGGTCCTGAGATGGAGCTCCCTGTCGGACTTCTGCTCAGCAGGGAGTCTGCTTGAGGATTCTCTCCCTCTGCGCCTCCCCCCACTCATGTGCATGTGTACTTGCTCTCTCTCTCTCTCTAAAATGAATGAATAAATTAAAAAAAAATCCAGTTAATCTGGACATGTTTGTAGGCAGAAGGTGAAGAACAGAAATTGATTCAGAGAAGCATAAGAAAAGGGAGCCACTAGGGACTCAGACTCCCCGAAGACATGCAGCAGGACAGAAGGACAAGCACAGGAAAATGACAGATCAGCAGTTCTCCCACACTTCTCCTAGAAGAAAGGAAGGAGACTATGGCAGAAAGCCTGAGGTGCAGAAGAGAAAAGTTGGGAGACACCAAATTAAGGGATTTAAAGTTTTCAATAAAGTAGAAAAAGTAAGGTCATTTTAAGGAGACAGAATTAGGGATTGGTTTCTTGCAAAGAGTAACACATACTGAAGCCATCACTACGTGGGATGGAATTTTTAAAAGAGAATCAATTAGACACTAATAAAGAATTACTGATCCAAAATGGAGGGTTTAATTGAAACTAACCTCTTCCTCACCACTTACTCCATTATTAATGTCATTTTTTCTTCCAGATCAACTAATTGGCCTTGGGTTGTGACTTTCTTCAGAAGTGCCTGCCAAATCAAGATGAGCAGAGAAAGCAGATAGTGCCCTGGGTAGGCACTTGGCAAAGTAGCTGTCGATATAGGTCAGGGTGAGAGAGTGTGCAGAATGAAAAGAGAGCAATGTTTAAGTGCTGACCACTGGTCATGCAAGAAGAAAATAAGAAGTAAGGTAAAGGAAATGGTTAAAACCACAGGAAGGCAGATGGAGATGGAAAAGTGACAGATAAGAATCAAAAAACGGAGTCTTGAAGGAAAGTGTCAAAGTCCTTCACCTTGGTTGAACAGAGAGATACAAAGAAGGCTCAGCGTTTTGAGCCATCACAAAGACCAAGAAAACTTCACATGCTATGCAGGCAGCTGCTGTTAAGAAGACCACTTCCAACAGACTCTGGATACTGCCCTCCACGTGGTCTCTCTACTCTGCTCCACACAGGTGGTGTGACTTTCCTCTTTGCTGAATTGGGCAGAAAATACTGAGAGACGTTAGGTCAGCTTTTACCTTTCCCTCTGGGGTGCTAGCTCCCCAGTGGAAAAACACCATCTCTGCTGCTATTCCATGGATGGGGCAAGAGAGGCAGCAAGCATTTTCCGTAACTGGGCAAGTAACTGTAGTCCTAGGGTTTTGGTCCATTTGACTCTCACACAAGTACATCCTCCAACTTGGCTGCTGTCAATCATTTTACCCTCCAGCTGCCACTTGGGAGGGAGGAGAAAGAAGAAAAGTCTTTACTGAAGCTTCCCAGAAATCGTAATAGCTTACTAAAACCTCCTGAGGTCTGGAAAGTTTCTGGTTTATTTCAGTTACAAACTGAATCCATGGAAGAATCCTACTTAAGAGTCCTCCTAGCTCCTTTCTGTTCCCACTTCATGATGTATGTCATGAGCATAATTTGGAAGTCACGCCTGTTTAGTGCTCTAATGAATGGCCAGCCATGCCCAGCAATGCAGAATGTCTAATCCAGCCACGAAGAATATGCTGGATACAATTCTACTAGCTAAGGAAAGTTTGCCAGTGACAGAAAATTATCATTCCAGACAGATTCTCCAGGAAAAAAAAATGTTAAAAAGGACTAAAATTGGTCATATTTTAGATCAGAATATTAAAATCTGTCAGGTTAAAAAAAAAAAAAAGAAGGGATTCCCAAATTTTAATTTGATGTAACAGATAAAGAAGAAATTTTCACAACTTAAAGCCAAATTCCCTTGTGTAGGTCACAGTCAGGCCCTTGTGCTGGATGCATGGGTTGGTAAATATGCAATGATCACACCGGTCACTGCCCAGCTCCATATAAGGAACCATTTCTATACGATTGTCTTTCTTTCTAACTACAAAGGTATAAATTCCAATCCAATGCTTAAATTAAGTTTGTATGGGTGAGTTTTGGAAAATTCTGTTTCTGCCAGTGAACTGTTGCCATAGTAACTAATGTGCTTCCAAAGAAGGAAAAAAAGTGCACCAATCTTTTGCTTGAAACGGTAAACATTAAACTAAATAACAACAGATCGCAGCCATTTCATTAAAAGGTCATTCTCTCACAAATGGTATTACAAATCTCATACACTTCTTTGAAATAGAAAAATAATATCCTCTGGCCCACCTTTGTGTGTTCTCACTCAAGGACAAGAACAAAAAGCTCTTGAATACTACACTGAGAGATTCATAAAGAACTCACTAAGTAAACTGACGTGAAATAAAAAATGGTATGTTATATCTTAACTGTTCTCTTATTTTATGAAGTCACTAATTCAATATTAGTAATGACTGTCACCTCACATATATGGTAGACTCTTGCACAAAACATGTAGCATTCAAACTATATGAAATTCTATTTAAGTCTAAGCTTCAGGGACTTAGAAGAGATCCTGGACCATGAAAACAACGATATTCCACATATACCAGTGAACATCTGTACACTAACACCTTTGCCCTTACTTTGTTTTGCTGCTGTTTTTGGTATAAAATAAGGTTTTGAGCAAATACTTCTTACCTGGGCTTATTTTTTTTTCTTTTTCTCATGTTGAATCGCTGTGATATGAAAGGTGAAAGTACATCTGTAAATTTCCATTTAATAAATTTTATATTTTTAAGTTTATTGATATTAGAAAATAGGGTGTGCCAGACAAATGTTAAAATTTAGATTTTGGTTAATTAAATATATCCTTCTCTAAGAGACTATAACAAAAAAATTTAGTACCCACCCTGAGATTTAACAAAAACAAAGTCTTCCTAAAGGTCAATATTAATTCTTTCATTTGATCTCATTGCTACTACTTTGTCTTTTTTTTCATTTAGAAATAACATCTCCAATATGGAACATTATGTTTTATATTTACTCAAAGTCACCAACTTTGAAACATGTGGAATAAAGCTATATATATTTCCTAGTAATCATAGTAATCATTCCTGTTGGCATCAGTAACAGGAAAATAAACAATGTGAGATAAACAGAAATAAGGGAAAATAAATTGTATATCAAAGGGTGTGAAAATATCATCTTTTTTATTAACAACTCTAGAGTAAGAGACACAGTTCTTTAAGCCAAATATTATAGGTATCACTTCAGACACTAAAGCAATGATAAAATAATACACCACAAAGCAATATTAGATTTAGATAAAAAACAGATGGATGATCCACAGATGTTCCCAGAATAGCAGCTATAACAATAATACTTGAACAGTCTTTGGGAAAATTTAGGTGATTACTTTCTGTTTGTGGAATGAAGTGTATTTAAGATTTAGATCTAATAAGTAGTGCTACTTCATTCCTGCATCTGCCTGCTAGCCAATGTGAAGTGCAATGAACTAGGCATTTATTTCAAAATGTCTGTGGCTCATAACAATAGAGACATTCAACTTCATAGTCACTGTTGTCATTATCAGATTATGTCCCTAACTGATCACAGTTTGGTCATAGCCTTCCTGGGAATAATTCTACCCCAAATATTGATTACTACATACAGCATTTATTTGGAATGACCTATGGTTTCCAGGACCAGGGGAAAACAATGTACTTGGCTCCACTTTGGGGCAACCCAATCCATTAGAAATCCAGCCAAGCCCAGAAGACATTTCGGGTTTTGCTACACATGCTGCAAAAGTGACACCTGACTGAAGACCGAGGTCCCATTTTAATGGGTCTCCCTGGTCTTGAATCCATGACGACCAGACTGCCAAACATCAAACTTGGCACCCTCCATCAGAAACTATTTGACCTATAAGTCTGCATGGCATAAAGAATTGCTGGACTGGATGTTTCTAATAATGAAAACTTGCTTGGCTAAGCCACAAGATCAGATGATTATGTCTGCCTTGCCAATAAGAACCTTGAAGACTGAAGCATTAACACTGGCTTTTCCATACTTTTAGCAAGTACAAGCAATTACTAAAATTTCATTTTTTAGGGTTACCAGGATCTAAATAGCAGGTACAGAAACAAAGCATAAAAATCCATACATGTAAATTATTTGTATGGTAATCAGTATTTGTAGAAACTAACGCAAATATACTTGAGCAGGCCCATTCAGGACAGTCTGGACCCTAAAACAAAATCAACCCTAGCAAAAGCAACTACTGTGAAGAGTCTACTCACGGAATAAGATCATCAACTCATGTGAGACATGGTCTTGAGGGTGTGTGGAGACAGACATGTACTTGTCACTAATATCTATGTGCTTCTTAACATGTCCCAGTTCTCTTGCAGTTAGCAGGAGCTGTGTGACTATTCTAGACAATACACCACACATACGAATGAAATGTCCTCCCTCCAGTTTGAGGCATGTAAAAGTGGGTCTGAGTTTTTCATGCATATGTCCCCTGTTGTCATGAGCCACATGCTGAGAAGCAAGGGTCACAATATTATGGCATTTCTGGGAGTCTGTGTGCACCATCAACAACCTGTATTGGTTATAGCATAAGCAAGAAAAACTCTCTATGTATTGCCAATTGAAATACTGAAATTAATTTGCTGCTGTATAACCTAACCTTATACTGCCAGAGAATGTTGGAAGTAAAATGACCCTCAGGCAAACCATTGATAACAGGAATGTTCTAAAAAAGAATAACAGGTGATGTCTGACTACCAGAGCACCAGGATGGGCAGTCTAGGCACCAGTTGCATTATGAGCAGACGTAGAGCTTTGGTCAAGGAATCTTTCTGAAGCAGGACTTCATGAATGAGTGTATAAGACTTCATAAGTGGAACAGTGGATTACAGTGAGAGGATATCATCATAGATACATGAGAGGTGCTTGTTTACCTGAATGAGGACACCATACAAGGATAGGACAATTGAAGCTTCTGAAAAAAGGCTCTGAAAACTCCCTGTGATTAAGACTTTTACCAAGGATGGAATGGGCTAAAAATAGCAGTAGAAGTCTTAAAATCCCAGCTCTGAGCAAAGGAACTTATTCTGAGGTAGAGAGCCAAGCTGGTCATGACAGTAACTTCAAAAATTTAAATGAAAAAAGTTGTGCTCGCTTCGGCAGCACATATACTAAAATTGGAACGATACAGAGAAGATTAGCATGGCCCCTGCGCAAGGATGACACGCAAATTCGTGAAGCGTTCCATATTTTTATGTTTAATGAAAATAAAACACCTCGTGGCAAAAAAAAAAAAAAAAAAAAAAAAAGTTTAAACCAGGCTCATATGATGATCAAGTCCATGTTTATCATTAAAATGATGGTGAGTAGATTCTCTCACATTGAATTGATCTTCACAGACCACATACGCCCAAACTGGAAAGAGCGTCAGATAACAGGGGTTGATTCAAAGCTGATTCCTGCCAAGGCTACTTTGCATCTATCAGTATAAAAGAGTCTCTCGGCTCTCCTATATAAAAAGTTTTTCATGGAAATTTAATGTATTCAGTATCAATAATCAACTCTATCATTTCATGGCATTCATAGCAAAGTATGACTCAGTGGAATTCATAACACTTCTTCCTGCTTCCATAGACTTTAAAAGACATTTTCAAACATGTGTGATTGCCTTCTGAGACATGGCAATGTGCAAGAAATATATATATGTGTGTCTTTACCTATTGGCTTTGGCAAAGGCAAACAGAAGCTTCCATTCTTATGCAATAAATGCATGAATTTTGTTTTAATCAATATACCTAAACATGTCAAAAAAGAAAATCAGAAATAACAAAGTGAATTTGGATCTAGACTTTACCCAGACACAAACTGGTTTTGCTAAATTTAGAACTGTGCAGAAAATTCAGCAAAACACTCATATTGGTCTTTAAAATATTAAATCAGCTTTTTGACAGTTGTGTTTCTTTACAACTTTGATCTGTCATGTTATAGATGGAACTACATCTAGCTTTACAAACATTCAGATGATTTACAAAGGAATAAAAGGACTGCCAATGAGGAAGTCATCCAGAGATTTATGAGAAAGACATATACATGACAAGAAACTGAAATCCCATACAGAACTAATTTTATGGTCAGTAAATCAAATATTAACCGACATCCACAGTGGACTCAAACTGTTCTCTGAAACAAATATAAGAAACTGTTAATCAGTTATGCAAAACAATAATCAATTTGCAAATGATCAGGTAACTGATAGAAGTCTATGTCAATAAACTATGTCTACATAAAAAATGGTTTGATTTGATTAATAATGGTTTAAGTATTTAAATCCTGTAGTATGTATTCTTTTACTGACTTAGTAAAAAAAAAGTTAAGTTCTTTCATTCTTCAGGAATTAGTGCAATATTTATACCTCTTTCAGATATTAAACTGTCACTTTGGTGGTTCAATAACCTGGTGGCAAATATATATACAAGGTCATATACATCATATATACATGGAGATTTAAAATACCATCCCCCTTAAATCAATAGTGTAAAATTTACTGATTTAATTCCATCTTGAAGAGACTCAAAAATGAGCAGTGGGGGCTTTCTTATAGCTTATCATTGTTCATACAGAGTTTCAAATTTGTTTACGATTATAATGAAATCCATCTGCTTCATGTCAAACTGATAAACACATAGGCCAGGGAATTATCAAGAGAACCACATCATTTTCAAAAAGCCTATAGATAAACATATCAGAAAATATTTTGTAGCTAAGGAATTCAAGAACATTAAATTGTTTTAGAACCATATAGGGCATTTTTTTTCTAATTACTACAATATAAAAATATTTGGGATTTTGTTCTAAGTATGGGCAAAATATGTGTGGCTGCATATGTGTTGTGTGTACAGACATATATGCTCAATTATACATATTCTCTAAGACACTTTTGGAACACTGAAAAAATAAAATAAATTATTATTTTAAAAAAGATACTGTTACTACATGTTTCTTAAGCAAAGTGAAATTAATTTAGCAGATTAGAATATCTAATATCTGATATCTAGAATATCAATGAATTATAATAAAATAATAACACAAAAATACAATTAACCAACAAGTAAAATACTGAGGAACTTGACAGATGCAATCTTCCTACCTATAAGGGGGCAGCTTAGTAACAGTTTTTGATAAAACATCACTGAGTTTATATTTTAAGTCAAGCCAAGCTTCTCTACCATCCACATGGTCTCAAAATCCAAGGCTACAGATATGCAGGTAGACTTCTTACCAGCTTTCCCAGGTCAGGACACCAGCTGTGGGTAGCTCCAGCCAAGAGAGACATTGGCTGCAGCGTAAGAGTCAAACAGAGAGAAAGTGGTAACCAAATGGGAGATATGACATGAGATAATAGATATCATATGAAAGAAGGCAAAAAATTATGGCTGAAATAAATACCCCTAAGAGAAAGCAAAGACCAAAATTGGTTATAGGTAAAGTTTACAGCATCACTGACTTCTGTACTAGGAAAAAGCACAACATTCCAGATGGGAGAGGACAGTCAGGCTAAGTCACTGAATGAAAGCCAAAAATCACATTCCGCTTGATCACAGATCAGAAATGTGTCTTCATACTGAGCACAGAAGTAGGGCTTCTCTCAATTTTATATCAACCTACATGGAGATGATCTTCACCTTTTTCTCACTCGTAGCTGAAACAAAGGTGAAGCATGACTTTAATTAGGGTCCAAGGAGGAAAAAAAAAAAAAAAAAGGAAATCAACATAGAATGTCATGAATTTAGGCAAGCTGAATTCCCTGGTAAAACAAGAGAGACTGAGTTCCACAGGCCTTTCTAAGAATAGATGGCCAGTGTCAGAATTATCTTTGTACTTCAAAGGAGACCTTGATCTCAACCCACAGTAGGTTCATTTGACCATTACAGACCTCAACAGGATTCTCACATCTTGTTTCATTCTCTCTCCTACCATTTAAAAAACATTCAAGTTTTACTCGTTCTATTCTTTAAAGAATCCTTCGATTAATTGACTGGGTAGTGTCTGATGGACAGAATTAAATGAAACCCAGAAGGTATTAAGTAGTCTCTAAGTGATCCTTATGTCTAACTTGAGAGAAGAATGAAATATTGATTGTCCGGAATCCATTTCATCTAAGCAATCTCTGTCAGAAGTTAATTCGTATAAAAACAGGTAGGCAAATTAACATAAACAAAATTGTCTTGAAATATGAATTCTCACTTTCTTCAGTCCCAGATAGCAAAGGTACTTCTGCCTATGTCTAATACTGTAATTCATAGCAGCTTCACGAGTTGCTCCAAGAAAGGCTTAAATCCTATGATAAAATTAGTGCTCTCTGGTTGCATCCAAATAAAATATTCAAGCTACCAACTATGTATGGATTTCCTCCATTGTATTTTATTTCAGACAAGACAAAGTTGTTTGTTAAAAAGAATTTCTTGTTTTTCTTCTCTACATGGAGGCATAAGTCATACAATGTAACAAAGCCATTCTTTAAAGCTGTAAAAGAACAGCAGTATAAAAAAAGTCCTTCATATTTATTTTTCCCTCTTGGAGCTTAAAAAAATGGTCAAACTAATTTTTTCAAAAAAAAAAAAAAACTGCTCCTGGGCTTAATAGCTTGTACAATAAGTTACATGTCAGCCTTGGAGGGAAATTTGACAAACTGAGTTATACCCTTAGAAAAACAATGCTAGAATGGAAAGTTTGGTACGTTGTTAGCTATAACTGTACTATAGTATACAACAACTGTGAAAACTAGGAACAAAAAATTGTGTGTGCATGTTTTTAGTTCATTTGGGGAACAAAAACATGTCTGTACATCAAAATTATCAGTCTTTACAAAGAGCTACTTTGGTTTTACCTGTACATGCATAAGTAAATACTATCCCAGGAGTATAACTCATTAAATACATAACAAAGGACAAATAATGGAGAATGTGGTATAAGCATATTACACCATTTAATATTTTCCAAATAATGACCTGTGGCTATTTAGTTATAGAAAAAAATAGTAGGACAGTCAGTTATATTTAAAAACAAAAACAAAATTAATGACAATAAAAACAAATCTCGCTTAGAAGGGCACATATCTGGATTAGTATTCATACTTCTCATTGGTGATATGAATTCTTATTAGGACCCTAATTCTTATTAGGACCCAAGAAGAATTTCCCATACTGATTCCAGAGTCTTGCACAAAGTAAGTCAGCCAGTGCCCCACTATGCACTGTCTTTTAGACTACAATAACCAAAAGAGGTTGGCCACATGTCACTGCTAATGGGTGACCTAAGGCAGGGGTGCAATTATAACTGAGGGGTGTCATGAGTAACAGAAACACCTTCTAACACTCTCTAAAAAAATCCCTTTAATTCCCAAAGATAAATGGAGGAGAATTTTCTCAACAGGAACTTGTTCCCAGGAAAGAGCAGGGCAGAGGGGGTCCTAAACTTGTCCTAAAGACAGACTACACGAGGTCAGCTGTGGCTCTTCCACTCACCAACTTCCCAACCTTGGACAAGTTAACTTAAATTCTGCTTGATTAAGTCTTCTTTTCTGATTATGGTTGTAGCACGATAATATAGTTATGATAATACAGTCACAAAACTTGTTTTCAATTATGGCCAGCTATTGGATGATATAGAGAAAAATATTATAATGTTAAATCAAAAATGCAAAACATAAAACAGAAACCATGTTACAAATATATATTCTGTGGGGAACCTAGGTGGCTCAGTTGCTTAAATGTCTGCCTTCAGCTCAGGTCATGATCCCCAAGTCCCAGGATCGAGCCCTCCGTGGGGCTCCCTGCTTAGGGGAGACCCTGCTTCTCTCTCTGCAGACTATTTTGTTTAGAAATACAAAGCATCACACTACTTATGTCTGGGTAGTAGGAGTCACAAGTGAGGGAGAGAGATGTCAGAGAGGTAGATAGATTTTTCACGTAAGGAACTGAAGTGAGCTTCTAAAGGGAGAAAGGAAATAGTGTGTACAAAAATGAGAAGTTCCTAGGGAAATTTAAATGAGTTTGGCTAGCTAGCTTCATTGTACCGGGGGTATCCTGGAGGAACAGAAGGAGAGAGGAGAAAAAATTAGAAAGTCACTGCAATGTCAGGGAAAAAATGGTAGGTAAAGGACTGCAAAGATTTTCAAAATTTTGCTCTATTGTTACTGAATGCTGTGAATGTGTCATCCATCTCTGGATCTCCACCTACTCTTGTATTTTGTTTTGCTTTTTCCCTCCAATGGTGATGGTGAAGATATAAGTTATTTCATTATTTTGCATGCTGGGTTTCATGTTTCTTTAAGTCAGACATTAACCCTAAGCAGGCCCCCAAGTAAATTAATCATATATCAAAAATCATCTTAAAAACTGTATTTTTAATTTTTGCATAAATAAAGAGTCTGACTCCACTTTTTGACGTTTGCTGAAGCTTTAAAGCCTCACATCACCTTCTTCTCTGGGGAAACTAATAGTAAAGACCATATTTCAGGGCACCTGAGTGGTACAGTCACTTGAACATCCAACTCTTGATTTCAGCCCAAGTCATGACCCCAGGATTGTGAGATCAAGCCCTGAGTGGGGCTCTGTGCTCAGTGGAGAGTCAGACTGAGATTCTCTCCCTCTCCCTATGCCCCTCCCGCTCCATACTCTCTCTCTCTCTCAAATATATGAATAAATCTTAAAAAAAAAAAAAAAAGACCATGCTTTCCCTTCGCTGGTGCTACTAAGAAGTCCAAAACATGCACCTTCTGTCTTCTGCACAAGCACCCTCCTTCCAGTCCCACCCACTAACTATAATAAAAATCCCTAGCCACTGACTTCACTTTGCTCTCTCTATTTGGGAGTCTGCTCTGCTGTCCCTACAAAGCCTGATTATCTGAATAATGAATCTCTCAGTACATGTGTGGCATCTAGACATCTGAAACAAATTTGGGTGAGTGGCTGAACATGTCCTTCCAGAAGGGAATCACAAGACAGCAAGTATTTACGTGGAACATATTTCTAGAAATAGATTTCTAACACTGACAAGCAGTATAATGTCCCATTTTTCCACATCCTTACTGTGGGTGATTAGGGTTTTTCATCTTTTGCATCCTGATAAGTCAAAAGAGAAAGTAAAGATATTATTTAAGTGCACTGAGGCGCCTGGGTGGCTCAGTGGTTAAGCCTCTGCCTTCAGCTCAGGTCATGATCCCGGAGTCCTGGGATAGAGCCCCACATCAGGCTCCCTGCTCAGCGGGAAGCCTGCTTCTCCCTCTCTCACTTCCCCTGCTTGTGTTCCCTCTCTAGCTGTGTTTCTCTCTGTCAAATAAATAAATAAAATCTTCTTTAAAAAAAAGAATTTAAGTGTATTAATTTGTAGTTCTCTGATGAGTAATGAGTTTGATATTCTTTTCATTTGCTTTCTGGCCACTTGTGATTCTTATACAATGTATTATTTGCATTCTGTTCTCATTTTTCTACATGTAGGAACACTTTATTAAGAATATTTATCTTACTGAGGTATATATTGCAAGTATTTTGTCTCATCCTAATGTTACTATTTTAACTTTGTTTATGGTGTCTTCTTGTAGGCAAGTTTTTAATTTTTATATAATTAAATTAATTAGCCCTTTTTGTTTTATATTTCTGGTGCTCAGTCATGTCTAGGAAGGACTTCCACAACCTAAGATTATAAATTTATCTCTCTACATTTTCTTTTAAAATATTTATAATTTCATATTTTACATTTATACATTTGAAATTAATATGTAAATATCTGTGATATAACAGCTTAACTTCTTTCCTAATAAGTGCCTTGCTATCTTAAACCATTTATTAAATAATCTGAATTTTCTCTGCTGACTTAAAATATCAATTTTATCATATATAAAACTGCCATATTACACACACACACACACACACACACACACACACATTTCTGTACTTAGTTTTCTTTAACCTATGTGACTACAAACTGCTTTTCTTGAAAATCTATCTTTATAATATAATTTGTTAGGGCATCCTCCCCATCCCCAGGATTTTTTTTCAAATTCCCAATTTTCTTGCTATTCTTTACAATAAACTTTAGCATTAGTTTGTCAAGATTCCATGTAAATTTCCTTAGTCTTTATTTCTATATCCTTGCTTTTTAAGATTAATTTTAGAAAAAAAATTAATATTATATTTAGGTTTTCCCTTCAGGATATAGATCTCCATTTATTTAGGTTCTCCATAATTTCTGCAATTAATTTACATGTCCTAGATTCTAATAAGTGCATTTACACTCTTTACTGTTTCTGAATGCATAACACATCACAAGCATATGTTTATGGCAGTATTTGTTTTTTCAAAGTCCATAATTAAATTGTAGATAATCTGAGAGAGAGAGAGAGAGCATAAGTGGGGACGGGCAGATGGAGAGGGAGAAGCAGACTCCTCACTGGGCAGGCAGCCTGATGTGCGCCCTATCCCAGAACTCCAAAAGCATGACCCAAGCAGAAGTCAGATGCTTAACCAACTGAGCCATCCAGGCACCCCCCCATATTAATTCTTTATAATGCAGGCTTAGCCTGCTGTTTAAAAGAAAAATCTTATGTGCCCTTTGAAAGCCTCTCTGAATTGATGCCACAGGTGAGGTCTAGCCTTTAGGAAGTTATAACAAATGTATTATGAAGTATGGGGAAGTTTTCCTACATCTCACAATCGAGGAGTACACAGGAATTAAACTGGTATCAATAACCTAGATATCTCAACCCCCTTGAAATTTCGCTCCCAAGGATTTCTAGAGCTGGTCTCACACTGCAGACATGAGTTAGTCCAATTACATAAGACTTCCATTATTTCTACCATCTACCTTTGTGGGACTCCATCCACTATCTCCCTCCAGGACCGCCCCAGGTGCCCACAAGTTCCCAGAGACCAGACTTGTATGCCTGATGGTGAGCAGGGAGACAATGCTACCTTCTTGGGATGTAGTGGGTGAAATTATCTTTTCAGGAGGTTGAGATCTTACTTGTGAACAAGCACATATAGTGTGTCACTCAGTTCTATTTCCAAGCTTCCTTTTCTCTATGACCAGGCATTATTTTATCTAATAATTGTATTAAGTGTACACATGTGCCAGCGATTAGGCTAAGAGCTACAGATGCAAAAACGAATAAGACAAGGCTCTGAAGTCCAAAAGCTTATGGTCTAATAAAGTTGATGCTGTGTCAGAAAATAAGTACACTATAGAAATAGACCAAGACTGCTCAATTGCTTCTCAAAACTTTGAAGAAATCATGTCACTTTAAATCACCACGGCTCATATTTTCTTGGATGTGATATTGCTCTTGCATAAATATCTCTCTTTTCGACCCTTGGGAGATAATACAAGCTGTGGTACAATTCAACCTTCACACTCAAATCTAGACTTAGGCTCTGTTAATGCAGGAAGGGCAAACAAGCCCATCCTGCTTGTCCAAAGCTCACCTCTCATAGCTCACCCTGAAATCAGGAATTGCCCAGAGAAAAGAAATAATGGTTAATATTTCCAATATTCCGATGCATGCTTCCATTCTAAAATAACCCACTGATTTTCATGCACACTTTTTCCTCGGGATATGGGTAAATGCTATTAAATTGGAAAACATAATAATAATATCATGTGAATAATTAAAGAATATTTAATATTTTGCTACTTAAATCTGCTTTTAGTTTCTGTATTGTGTACCTACATAACTGTTGATTATGTAATATGAAAAACAAAAACAAATAAAAAGACCCAACGATCTTCTAGTATCCATTTCCATACATAGGGAGGTAAATAGGATGGCCTAGGCTCCAATTTTACCACTCTTCAAAGCAAGTTTAAGTGCTGACTCCAAATCTGCTCTTAACAGATTTTAAAAAACCAGTCTTTGCAGTTTAGGTTCTTGGCATATGGCCTCCTCCAGATTCCTGAGACTCTAATTCCTAATCTACAATGTAGCCTCTGAAGAACAATTGTCAAAGCTTTATACGCCCTGGAAAAGGGAGATTTTTCCAGCTATTGCCAAATGAAAAATTAAATACCATACAGAAATGCATAGCAAAATCCTTTATCACTACAGGGCAAAAGTTGCTTTCCATACCTTATTTTAAATTACATATGTTATTATTGCCAGCACATAAAGTAGCTCTCAAGCTTTCTAGATGTTTCTTTTTTTTAGGGGAAAAAAAAGAAGGTCTGTTAATTTTTCTTTCTTCCACAACAGCACTAGACTATAATTACACCAAATCTCCTTATGCTATAACTAGGGAAAAAGAATGGGGGTGTTTACATGTTTAAATGAAAATCTTAATTCCTTCAAATTCTGCCACGATTCTGTACAATTTTTATTTCATATTCTAAAGCCCCCATGACATATGTTACCTATGAATAATATTTTTAAACCCACATATGCCAAATATGCTGTTACTGTTCTCACATTATTAATCAAGCAAAGTTCCTCACTAATTCTACATAACAAAATGTTCCCAACACTTGAAGACACTTAGTTTTACTTCTTTTTTACCTTGATGCTCACAACATTAATTTTAATTTCCCTGAGGAAATCATGAAACCAAAAGGAGATTTAAGTAGCAAAATTTTCTAACACCTCATAGGTCTTTTAATCATAGCCCAAACTGGCTATTTTCATTCAATCTTTCCACTCACTGCTGCATCAACACACAGTCCAAGAAATGTTTTGCCTTCTCACTGGGTCTTTTTGCCAGGTGGTCTCATTTACATAACACTCCACAGTTTTTATTCCAGCCCATGTAGCCTCTAAGATTCCATGGAAACTCTAAGGGGACCATGGCTAAGTAAAGGTAAGATAAAGAAGCAGTTGGAACGCCCTGCTCTCTCTGCCACCCAACCTCCCCAAGTGTGGCAGCTTTTACTCCCTCTAAGCACCTCCTCCACGATTCCTTGTCCTGGCACCCACTTTTGCTTTTCTCATAGGTCCATGTCTATCTCCCTAACCCACTGTCCCATTCCACCTTCCACCTCTTTGCTCAATTCCTCTCATTTTCTTCTCCCTCTTGAAGTGGAGGCATATAAAGAAGCAAGAAAGAGAAAAAATCAAATGTCTGTCCTAGGGATAGTAACTGAAGTTAACAGAGATGTTTTTATTGCACATTTGTTCCTTTCTCTCCCCCAATATCTCTGAGTTTAAACGTTGTTGTTGTTGTTGTTGTTATTGTTTGTTTTTGCTTTTTTGTCTATAACTCTTTACTCACTATCCAGATAACTAAAAACTCGTCATATCTTCTCCTTTCCCGAGGGCCACCTTTCATTATTTGTCCAGCAGATTCATGTGCTGGGATGAGGGGAAAGATGAGGCAAGGACAGAAGAAATGGGCCAGATACTGAAGGTCCTTTCATGCCAAGCTACAGAGTCTTATTTTCATCTCAAAACAATTATTTATGCTGAATAATCTACAACAGAAAATGGTATGGTCCCATGTTAAAATGCATTAAAACTGGTCTTACATAGAGTCTAAAAACAACATCTTTGAGGACATACAAATCTAGGTGTGCATTCCAGTTCCACTCTTTCTTAACTATGTATCTTGAACACATTTGAGGTGATCTTATCTCTACTTCCTTCATTTATAAATGGCAACAGAACCTGCCAGGCTCTTCCAGGGATAAATGACAGAGGGAGCTTATCTTAAAGCACCTAAAATACTACTCTGTGTGCTGCTGAGTCTCCACTTGCCCTCCCACTCCTTTGTCTCCCATTCTTTCTCTTCTCTTGGCTGCTGGCTTTCTGCTCCAGGAAGGATCAGAAGTCTAATCCTTAAAGACTCCATCAGCAGGGCTCCTTTGCTCTTAGGCAATGCAAGGTAGCAGCAGGAGAGGAACGTGGAAAGAGAGGGGCTGGTGCTCTCTTCTCTGTCCTTTCCCTACTTCTATTCTGGGATTCCATCAGTGGCAGTATTCTCTTAACACCAAGGCTTTTTCCACTGCTCTAGTTCTTACAGAGCTCCAGGGAGATTCTTCCCCCCATTTGTCCTTCATAATTCTCCCTCTGCCAGCCCCTGAGTGCCCCAAATACTCTTTTGGTTTTCATAACCTTGCAGAACTCTACAGTTCTCATTAAGATCTCTCTAGTTGATCAAACTGAGCAGAATTTTGTTCCCTGACAGATCTCCAGCTGATGCACCTGGCTCGTTAAGTGCCAGTGACAACAACATTACAGAGAAGTTTCAAGTACCAAAGAGCGAAGCGGGAATGGCATTCTTCCCATGTTCATATTCTCCAAATGGAAAGCAACATGATTATTTATTAGTAGCTATTAAATAGAGTGTTGATCCTTTTCCATTAGTATTATTATAAAGAATAGTGAGCTATTGCTAAGCATCTGGTATGAGCTTTGTTCTTCAAAAACCATTCCTTCTTTAATTTTAATCCTAGAGCTATTTTTTTCATGAAAGAAGTGGAATAATTCTATGTGGGGAGAGGAGAGAGTACATCTGCCATCACAGCTCTTTTTGGTGCCAAGTCCCTGCAGTGGGAAGACAGCAACCTGCTGTAGCTATTCATATTGCAGAAGGAAAACCTACAGGAGAAGGAATTTGCAGTCAAACACTCAAAAATCAGAAGAAAAAAGTGAAGAAATCTTTAGCCATCATAGTTCACCCATACTTTGCTGAGGTCTTGGTTAAATGTTAGTCTGGATCTGGAATATATTCACCAGTTTTTCACTAGAAAGACAATGGGGGGAGTAGGGAGGAAGGAGGCCAAAAAAAGTCTCTAAATCATTTTAGAGCTTACACATTCAAGAAAAATTCTACTTCCCACAATATTGTAACCAAATGTAAAAGTAATAGAGCATTTTGTAAAATCAAGTATTGCCACTAAAATGATGGCAGGATAAAGCACAAGATCTTCTTTTATATGAAAGCTGCCTCCATGGAAAAGGATGGGCAATATGAATTTGTGACAATATTTTGGGAGATGCATAGTGCTTAAAAATTATTTTTTTAAGATCTTATGTATTTATTTTAGAGGGAGAAAGAGAGTATGTACACATGTAGCCGGAGGGGGAGGATCTCTAGCAGATTCCAAGCTGAATACAGGGTCCCACGTGGGGGCTGGATCCTACAACCCTGAGATCATGGCCTGAGCAGAAACTAAGAGTCAGACACTTAACTGACTGAGCCACCCAGGCGTCACCTGGGCGCTTAAAAATTCTGAAGACTGAAAAAAATGTAAGTTAATAATAAAGTTAATAATCAAGTAAACCGGTTAAAGCAGAAAAGGGTAGCTATAGGCCAAGAAGGAGATTCTTTTCTGTGATACCTAGTTTGTATTTTTTAAGTAGGAAATCACCATCATTTAAACAACAACAGGGATAATCCTGATCAAAAGATTTATAAACAATTAAATTAAGGGCTTCATCTTCACAATGCAGAGATTGGCCACTTTCCATAATGGGATCCTCTCTATAAAGTGTCCTATTAGGGCATAATAGTGTTTTCTGGATCACTAATTACTTCAAAGAGGAGTTTCTGTTTTGAGATGAATGTTGACAAGACAGAAACCGAAATACTGACTTTTGGAAGTTACAACCAATAATGAGAAAGGCTTAATAAGTAAGCTTTTCAGGAATTTAATAAAAATTCTAGTGAAAACAGGTTTCAAACAGCACAGAACAAGGTTTCCTGCACAATGTTCACTACCACCAAAAACTAAAGAGAGTATCTAATTCAGATATTTTGAAAAAAAAAAAGGGGGGGGGGGGACTTCCAGTGCCAGACTGCTGACAGATCACAAGCTTTCACCTCTCTTTGAAATCAATATCCCACTGATGTGACTGAAATAAAACACAACAGAGGCTAAGTTAAAGCTGAATTAGAGAAGGCTTTACCAGCAAACCAAAACAAAGAAAGATTTCTCAGAGATTTCTCAAACTGATGGAATCGAACTGATGACAAAGCCCCACAAAGAGAACCTAAAATACAAGACAAGATTGGACTAAGACAAAGGACATTTCCACAGAGAACCTGCCAGTAACTCCTACGGTCAAGGCTGACAGAGAGAAGACTCTGGAATCAGAAAGCCAGAATTCACATCCAGGCTCCAACACCTCCTGCCTGCCTCAGTGTGCGAAAATGAACAATGCAAGTGAGAAGAGCAGTTACCTCATGAGCTACTGTGGGGGTTACGCAAGATAATGGAGATAAAGTGTTTCACAGAATGCCTGGCTTACAGGAAGTACTCAAGCATTCAGGATTTCACAAAAATGAGAATACCAAATATCAAAACCTAAGGGAGGCAGTTAAAGATAAACATCTCATTGTGGTTTTTTAATAATATATTTTATTTATCTCAGTAGTTCTTGGCCAGGGAGAGTTTTAAATGTCTTTATTATTCAAGAAGGACTGAAATGCCTAAAATAATTGCCGAAGATACTGTGGGTTCTCTGCCCAGATCCTCAGGGAACCTGTATCAGCCGTGGAGTGTGCTCTACTAATGACCTACACCTGCACACGTCTGCCATGGGTTGTGCTTGGACGACTGCCTCCCCAGTGGTGCCTGGAGTTACATCCCAGTTCCCACTGGCTCCATCGGATCCAAAGGCTGACAGGAGCCCCATCCCTTATTTGCAGGGAATGTGTTCCAAGATCCCCAGCAGATGCCAAAACTGTTGATCGTACTGAACCCTACACATACTATGTTTTTTCTGTATGTGCATACCTATGATAAAGTTTAATTTCTAAATTAGGCACAATAAGAGGGTAAGACTAACTAACATAATAAGAGAATAATAATAATAACATAATAAAAATTACATGAATATGGCAGTCTCTCTTTCTCTCAAAATATCTTGCTATGCTGTACTCACCCTTCTTCCTGTGATGATGTAAGATGATAAAATGCCTACCTCATGAGATGAACTGAGATGAATGATGTAGGCGCTGTGACGGAGCATTAAGCTGCTACTGACCTTCTGATGATTTGTCAGAGGAGGATCATCTGCCTCTACACCGAGACTGACCACGGGTAACTGAAACTGTGGAAAGCAAAACCATGGATAGGATAAGGAGGGACTACACCGCAGTGCTGCACCACAGAAGTCCTGCACCTTTGCCACAAGTTAGGATAAGCTACAGTACAATTCATGCTTCATTTATGCTGCAGAGCTCCCCCCCAGAATCAGGCTGAGTGGGATTAGACCTCATTCTCTCCGGGCTATCGTACTCCCTCTAGGTCCTTGTGAGCACTTCCGCAACAAACCAGTTTTATAAGAATACCCATCTCAGGCTTTGCTTCTGGAGACCCAGCCTAAAATACAAGCCTTCAGCTCAGAAACCTAGAAAAAGTATTCCCCCAAAACTAAACCAACAAACAAATACAAGCCAATAATAAAATGAGAGTAGAAATTGTTGAAAAGACGGGAAAATGTGAGCTTGATAAATTAAATCAAGAATTTGAACTTCTGAGTACTTCTCAAACAGATCTCTCTCTCCATCAGTCTTATAAATCATTTGCTTTAGGTAAAAAAATTAGTAGTTTGGAGCATCAAACAGTTGATATATTCTCATAAAAAGTCTTTGTCCTTACAACAAAAGTTGTAAATGTTTTCCTTGTGTGTATATGGTTAGAATAAAATTGGTCTAAATATCATATCTGCTGTTTGTGAACAGTTTCTTTTTTCAGTTAACCAGACGACAACCAATTCCACTGAATTAGTGTGCTTCTATTCTACTCAAAAAAGACTTCAAAAAAAATAAGAAAGGAAACTAAAAAAGTATACACATATCTGCTCATTTGTGAAAGAATGAACCAGAAACCTAATGTGATTGGTGACTATGTGAAAACAGGTGGAAAAAATGGGAGAATGGGGATAAAACCGGAAGTGGAATAAAACTGTAAAGTGATATAACTTTCTCTGAGAATTCTGCATTGCATAACTCTGACTTTTAAAACCATTTTCATGTTTCACGTGGTCAAAGATAAATTATTAAAATTGAGCAGAATATGTGTGTAGGGGTTGGGGTGGGAGGTGCCGGCATAGAGTGCAGTCAACCAGGCTTTATCCTACAGGGTCCACTATGCCCATAGGGAGCAGGAAAAGCACACTGCTGCTCCTGTAGCAGGCTGGGAAGAGCCCACAGGGTTCTAAAACTGAAACTTTGGGTGGGGGAACAAGGCATCACTTCTTTGCTGCTCTTCACCTCAAATAGGGCAGTTAAAGTCAAAACTATTCTGTTCCATAGGAATTTTTCTTCTTAAACATCTGGCTAGAAAGAATGGGCTGTACCTAGGACTTTTACTGTCTTCTCCCAATGGCAGTTCTGGCTTTCAGGTCTTTCTAGCATCCAAGCAGAGTTAAATAGGAGGCAAAAGACAACAACTCAAAGAACTTCCTGTCAGATCATTCTTGGGTCTAGAAATTCTCACCCAATGTGCCTACGTATTTCTACCCTCCAAAGCCTTTTGATAGTTGTTTTGTTCATTTTAATCCAGGGTTATTCATTGTTGCTAACAAGAAACAGGCAATAGGGTGCACTTATCTCATATTACCTCAACCCAGGAAGCCCAAAACTCCTGACTTCTTTTTTTCTTTTCAGAGTATCATATTTCTGCTCTCTCTTATCTAATTCTTTCTGGCCATGCCAGAAAATCTAAATTACCAATCTAAAAAAATCTAAATTAACTTTCATGCTTCTGTTCTTTCTTAACAGGGCTTCTGAAGAATGACACTTAAACTCTATTATTCTCATCTCATACAGTGAATGAAATTCTCAAAACAAAATTAAAAAAAAAACTTTCTTTAATCAACTATTTGGATCCCCTGAAATACAGGATTTTAGAAAAAAGTTAAATGCTTGATTTATTCTTTTATTTACCAGCTTTCAGAATAATGAGTTGCTGCCTTAACATGCCTTAACAACCTCCAGTGATGATCAATGAGGAATTTGGGCGGGGGGAGGGCCAGAGATAAATATGATGCCTTAGATTTTTAACCTACTTGAATTTAATCTTCTATCCTTTTTCATCCTTATTTTTTTATGATTTTGTTTATTTATGTGACAGAGAAGAACACTGAGAGAGGGAACACAAACAGGGGGGGTGGGAGAGGGAGAAGCAGGATTCCCGCTGAGCAAGGAGCCCAATGCAGGACTCGATCCCAGGACCCCAGGATCATGACCTGAGCCCAAGACAGGCGCTTAACGACTGAGCCACCCAGGCACCCCATCATTATTCTTTTCAATATGCACATTGCCCTATATTTGACTAGTAGGCATCCTTTGAAGATGGCTTCTTTTTCCTGTGACACAAACTCCAGCAGTCCTCGGGATCTTCCTTAATTTTCAATATAACAAGATGTTCTAGGTATATCTTGTGCATTTTCTGTCCCCAGACCATCAATTATACCTTTTCTCCCAAGTTGTTCTAGTTAGCTTCAGTATGATGTAGTATTTAGAAAACGGGAGTCTCAGTGCTAGGAAAGCTCATTGTTACCGAGTTGTTTTCAACTTCTGTTTCTTTTCTCTGGAAACATACACACTGACAAAGAAAAATCATGAGTTAGGAGTGTTATTTTTAATTGAATGATTGTATCTTTTTCTTATGGCAGAATTGTTAGATTCTAGTGACATTAATATAATTATATATTCGCTTTGTATGTATTTGTTTTAAAAAACAAAACTACTTTCCTTCTTCCTATCTTCCTTTCTTTCTCTACTTATTCTAAGGATGGCCTTTTGAATTTTTAATTAATTTTTATTGGTAATTATGTAAAACATTTTCATGCTCCCAAAGTCAGAACAATTTTAAAAATAAAAAGATACGTTCACCAGACTTTCACTAGTGAAAGTGAACTAGTTTCCTTTCACTATCCTCTTTATTCTCTTCTCCTACCTTAGTCTGTTCCAACTGCTCTAGCAGACCATAAACTGGATGGCTTCAACAGCAGACATTCATTTCTCAGCACTCGTGCCTGGTGAGAGCTCTTTTCCCTAGTTCATAGGTGGCTACCTTCTCGCTGTGTCCCCACCTGGCTGGAGGGATAAGGGAAAACTCTTGAGTCTCTTTTATAAGGGCACTAATCCCACTTATGAAGGTTCTACCTTCACAACCTAAGCACTTCCCAAAGGTTCACTTTCTAATAGCATCACATTAAGGGTTAGAATTTCAATATATGAACTTTGACGGAAAAAAAATATTCAGCCCCTAACAATTCCTCTCCTCAAATAGGTACTGGTGTGGGTTTTGGCATATCTCTATCTCTCTCTCTCTCTCTCTCTCTCTCTCTCTCTCTCTCTCTCTTCATATTCATATTTTCCTCCTTTCCTGAAATTAAAAGCAATATACTCTAGAGGCATCAGGCTGCCTCCGTCAGTAGAGCATGTGACTCTTGATCTTGGGTTCATGACTTTTAGTCTCCACGTTGGGCATAGAGATCACTCAAAAAACAAACAAACAGGGCTCCTGGGTGGCTCCGTGGGTTAAAGCCTCAGCCTTCGGCTCAGGTCATGATCCAGGGTCCTAGGATCCAGGCCTGCATTGGGTTCTCTGCTCAGCAGAGAGCCCGCTTCCTGCTCTCTTTCTCTGCCTGCCTCTGCCTACTTGTGATCTCTCTGAAATAAATAAGTAAAATCTTTTAAAAATAAATAAATTAATTAAATAAACCAATATACTCTATATACATAGTTTTCCTATACCCGTGATTTTTTTTACCGATGTACATATCCTGTAGACCATATATACCACTATGTGAAGATACTACTCATTCTTTTTACAGCTTCATTGTGTGCTTATTCAACTAGTCCTTTGTTGATAGAAATTTGTGTTATTTTCAGTCTTTCACACATGAATACTGCCACAATAAATACTTTTTTCCGATGTAAATTTATATATTTTCCAGTGTATCATCTGAGACACTGAATTTCATAAATATGAAATTGTTGAATGAAAGGATAAATCCATTTGTACTTTTACTAGATACTGCCAAATCGCTCTCTATAAGACTGTCTATTGTTTCATTCCCACCAGCAAAGTGTAAACATGCCTGTTTCTCATTTGCCTGCCAACAGAAGATGTGTCACATCTGTAGAATTTGGTCAATTTGATAACTGAGAAATGGTGTCACAGTGTTAATTTATATTTTTTTATCCACCTTATAATGAATGAGGTAGAGCATATTTTCAAACTTAAATGGCAATTTGCACTTCTTTTTCTATGGAACTTTGGTTCATATTTCTTGCTCATTTTTCTAAAATGGTGCTAAAGCATTTTCCTCCCAAGTTCTAGAAGAACAATATATATTAGGGATATTAGCACATTTTTTGTGACTATAAGTATTTTTCCCAGTTTGTCATTTGCCCAAGATGTTCTTGAATAGAAAAAAAGCAAATGGTAGAAAAGTGTGTAAAACATACTTCATACAAAAAAACTTGTGTGGGGATGCCTGGGTTGCTCAGTCAATAAGTAGCTGCTTTCAGCTCAGGTCGTGATCTCCACGTCCTGGAATCGAGCCCCATATGGGGCTCCCTGCTGGGTGGGGAGCTTGCTTCTCCCTCTCTTCCCTGCTTGTGTTCTCTCTCACTATCTATCTCTCTCAAATAAAGAAACTCTTTAACAAATTATGTATAGTTATTCTATTCATATATTATATATAATATACACCATATATTATTGTTTTATAACCCCTGACAGCTGGTTTCTCTTTTTTGTAATGCAAGTGCCTGACCTGGCATCCACTTCAAAAAGGGCGAGGTGGAAAAAGCATATTGCCAGGCACAGGACTAACTCAAGGGCCATACCTCCTTCCCACCTGCTCGGGAACTTTCTTTTAGAGATCCTGGTTGATTTCCATAACTGGTCATTTGGACTACTTATTTTTTCTCTTGTCACACTTGAAATTCCTGCTCCTCCATTTTAAATTCACCAGTAAAGAGTAAACCCTTGAAACTCTAACCCCTCACCCTCAACTCCAATAAAAGCAGAACCCAGTCCCATGAGTTCCCCCAATGACCTTGCTGTGTGGCCCCTAGGTGTGCAATGCAGTTTCAAGGACTTTTGAGTAATAAACTTTTTTATCCTCAAGGTCTCCTGATGGTTATTACTAAGGGTGTCTTACAATCATAAGAACCACAAGGGGCGGTCCAGTCACAACAGTGGTTATCCATAGGCTGACACCAGCATAAAACAATTTTATATTATAATATATAGTATATAGCATATATTATATACAATGTATACCATAATATATATCACATTGTACCTACTATACTTAGAAGGATATACATTGATCTGATACTAGTGATTATCCTGGTGAATGGGAAAGGCAGTCAGAGAACAGAGGGAGAACATCTATTTTTTACCATATTAGTGCTGTTTTGCTTGAATTTTTTCAATAAGAAAGCATACATGTCTTTTATAGATTTTAAACAAAAAAGGAGAAAAAAATTCTTCATTTCTAAGTTTTCTGACAATACTTTGCCAATATGAAGTTTATTAATTTTGTTTGAGGAGAAAATTGTGCAAGTGAATTGCTTAGCATCCAACATCCAAAATAAATGATATAAGAATTTCAAAAAATATAAATAGAGGTCTCTTCTTGATCTTGATCCAAATGTCTAAAGAAATGAAAATTATATTAATTGTTTTCCTGACACAACTGATTTGATCCCATCTTTGCAGAACACTAGAAACACCACTTCCTTGGTATGTATCATCTCTAATAGTTGCCTTCAGCAGTGACTTTGAAATAGATTTTAATATAAGAGACCCACTTCCTCTCTCCTAATTTGGTTTCATAAGGCACAGAGGAGACAAGTAATTGTTCTAGTGATATGAAGCTATGATGTATTTTCTCAAATATGTATTTAAAATGTTTCCCTTTTATCTTGGTAAATAAGCCAGTCAACCAGCTCAATACAAATGATGAGAAATCCTAGTCTGTATTTGGGGAAAAGTATATTCATATTGTAAGATGTTATTTAATATCTGTCCATGGATACATAATAACTAAGAATTATATAATACAATGTAATCTCTTGAGAATTTTGAAGAGAACTCGCAAACGTTCTAAAAATATAAGAGAAATATAGATACGAGGCTTGAGGCATCATATCTATACAAGAAATTGTCAATTCCTGCAGCATTTATTTCAGAGGTGATCAACATTCTCTCATATTTTCTGAAGTACTTTGCAAAGTTGGAATTGTTTTACAACATCAATAAAAATGACCAGGCTTCATCATGTATCAACTTGCATCACATCGATGCTTGTGAGCTTAACAAAAACTCAGTGAAAGACTTCACTAAGCTCTACTACCACCCTAGTGTTTGCTCCAATGAGGGGATTATAAAATCACATCTGCACTCCAGCATGGAAGGGATTGCATGAATCTGGCATCCGTCTCTACTAAAGGGGTCACAGAGACTAGCTTCAGGGAACCCGTATTTGGTGTAACTCAGCATGTCAGTAATGGATTTGTGCTTACTAGAGGCCTGGAAGAGCAGCTCTCCAAGACACATACAAAGCACAGATCAAATCACACTGCCCTAATGTTTACCAGGAAATATTTGCCATTGACAGAGCCACCAGACCTGCAGCTGGGATACCAGTTCTGTGACTATGACAAAAAAGAAGATACCAGAACAGTCCCAACCACGCCCTAAAAGCATTCTCCACACCAGTATTACATGATGCCAGTGGCTCCATCATTATGGTCTTTCCTCCAGCCTAGGACACAATACGAACACTCTGGGGAGAGAAAAGGTGGTGGGCATTCATCATCCCCCGGAGGTTAGTATACAACCTTCGCCTAAAAGCTGAGAGTGCAGGTAGCTGATATAGCGGTATTCTGCCCTGACCCTTATCAGGCAGTGCACCCAGCTTAACCTGTCCTCCAGGTGAATCTATCTTCCAGACGCTTTGAGAGTTGGCTGCTAATGGCTCACAGCACCCCTCCTGCAGACAGTCATCAGTCTAATGGCAGTAGCCTTGCCTGAAAGGTTAGGCAGCCCTTACACCAGCTGGGGCAGCCGATCGCCAATCACTGACTGATACACGGTACAAACGGCTGGAGGTCAAGGGAGCCTATGATGCAGGTCACGCTCCAGAGCCTCCAAGTGCACATCCAACAGTATTTTCCCACACCCTGTCTTGCTTCCTCACTCTCCTTCTCCTGAGAGAAGGCAGGAGCCCTCAGTACATGGCATGCATATGAGTCCCTGGCCCTGCTTCTAGAAGCCCTACTCAAGACACAGGGGTAAGTTTTGATGGAAGGAAAATGGAGAGAATTGCCCACAGCAAGAGAGGACATGACCAGTTAAGGTCAGTTTAGCCAGAGGCCTGTAGAAAGGTGCTGGTGGATGGACCTGAAAGATGGCAAAAAAGAGAGGAGGAGCAGAGGGAAAATTCTGCTTGCCTCCCTCTCCTCAGGGCAGCCTTAGTGATCCCAGAGGAGAGCCATGTCACACAAATGGCATCAACGGCCAGAGAAGGGGCTGAGCCACAGAGGGTGGCAGGCTTTGCAAAGACTGCCCAGCGCCGCAGGCAGGAGGTACAGTCCACGAGAGTGAATGGCTGCCATTTCAAAGTCTGGTACATTTTGTTTTCACTGCAAAGCTTTCTCCTCAGACTCACAGTTCCATCTTCCAGGGAAACTGCCTAGTGGCCTTCAGCTCTCTAACAAACACTTTTTTGATGCATTGGCCGCTCTGGGATTGTAGTTACCATACAGAGAGTAAATCTGTTTCGCTTGCCATTCAAACCTGTACTTTGTATAAAACTGAATCTCTTTCACTCTCTCCTGCCCTCACTGTTATCTCCCAGGAGAAACGGACCAGCTGGAGGACGTGGCCATGGTGCAGACCTGGTGGCTCTCGACTTCCCTGTCTCATCTTTGCCTTATCAGGAGCACATCAGGAAGGCCAAGAAACAAGGGAAATGGAAAAGTTGAGTATAACCTGAATAAAGTGCAATACAGAAGTAGAAGAGCTGGTTCAAGTTGGGCACTTTCCCTGGAGAGTTTGAGGAGGGGAACTGCTTAATGAGGAAAGCAATCAATGATTACCCTGAAGGTTAAAGTAGAATAATTGCAGAATAACAGAAATAAATGTAGTCATCCCAAAGAACCTTCCTAGATTTTTCCCTCAGGGCTCCTTCTAAAATCCTTGCTTATAGTTTATTAACCTAGATGTACCTGACTTACGAAAGAGAAAGCTGTTTTGCCTTCTCTTTCGTAAGTCAGGCACATTTAAAAACAGGTTTTAAAAATGTGAATGAAGGATCAAATTCTTTGAGGTACTGAAAAGTCATTCTTGAATTAAATCAAGAGACTAACAGCTTTGAAATGCAAATGGTCACTTTAATTTTAATTTATAGAGGTTCATTTTTCATCACTGGTTTGTATGTTTCCGTTTTCAAATGATGAACATTTGTACAAACGCTGATTCCATGAGCCAGCTGGAGCTCAACACTGCAAACTGGTTGTCCTTGCTGCTTTCTCCTGTCCTCACCGCATGGCCACAGGATCTTTCTGTGTTACAAATACCATCGTGTGTCTCTGGTACTGGAAAAGCTTTCAGGAGCTTTCCACTTTTCATGGCACCAGATTTTTTTCCATAATCTTGCTTCACCTCAATTTCTGCTTCTCCAAGTCCCTCCTTTTCTCCCCATATCATTCCCCAGACACCTGAAAAACACCAAATCCCCACCAAGCCTCACCTTAAACATCTCCCTCCCATGCCTTTACTAACCACTCTGTTGTTTGCACTCAGTGATCCTGTTACCCCATTAAGAGGGCTGCAAAGACCTACTCATACACTCCAGCCTCTTTAGATGGTGGACTCCTTAAAGGATGAATTGGGTTTTGCAATGGAATTTGTAGCATCCACCACAGTAACTGGCATTAGCTAGGTGTACAAAAACATTTGTGGAGTTAATTAATGAATTTCATATTAAATTGCAAAGTATCTCCTTGTGTCAGGGTATCAGCAGCAATACAGGATTAAATTCTATTTAACTTAATTAAGAGCAAAATCCAGGAAGGCCAACTTTCTACCATATAGTCTTTCCATGCGGAAATCTGAAGACTCAAATTTCCACCAAAAAAGTAAAAAGTAGAAATTTGACATTCTGGAATAATACACTGTTTGATGTTCAAGATCTTGCTGAGGAAAAAAAAATCAAAGCTGTAACATCAAAGCTTTAGCTCCTTAATTTCTAACAAATCACTGTGTTTTCATTACTTCATCCTCAATGCAGTGTTGACCTAATGTATACTGTAGTTTTCAAGGTCAATTCCCAAGTATTTAAACCTGAAAGGAAATTTGGAAGAAATGGCAGCATGTGATTCTAAGTGTCTCTATTCTACTTTAGCTTCTGTCACTCTTTGTTTTCAGGAATGTGAGGCAGATTTCACCTTGTGGCTTTGGATTCAATAAACAATTGTTTTTTAAAGAATCTCATGTCTGTGTAATTGCCCAACACAAAATATTTTGACAAAAATGGGACTCAATAAAAAGAAAGCTGGACAATATATTTAATCTATTCTCAAGTGCTACAATTCATTTTGATCTATCTGATGAAATTCTAGCTAATTCAGAGTTCTAAGCGCTGCTCTTGAAGATACTAACTAGTCACATGTCAGTATGCCTGCTTTAGAAAATTCATGATGCTTGGAGTCTCTCACTCTAGCTTAGAGACCTTAAAAAGAAACTGCGATTATGGGGGTACCTGGGTGGCTCAGTTGTTAAGTGTCTGCCTTAGGCTCAGGTCATGATCCCCGTGTTCTGGGATCAAGCCCCGCATTGGGCTCTCTGCTCGGCCAGAAGCCTGCTTCTCCCTCTCCCACTCCCCCTCTCTAGCTGTGTCTCTCTCTGTCAAATAAATAAATAAATAAATAAAAACCTTTTTTAAAAAAATTAAAAATTGAATGGGGAATGAATCTTGGAATACTGGAAAATAAAAAACTTAAGTAACAATAAAAAAAAACTCAATGAAAAAAATCAATAAAATGGTAAAGAAAAAATGAAAAAAAATAAAAATTAAAAAAAAAAGAAACTGCGATTATGTTTCTCAATGTCTGTGGAATCATAGCATGAATCCCTCACAGCCTGTGATGAGCCTCACAGTAGGGCTTTGATGAACATGTGGAATATAAAATTAGACTTTGCACCAATACCACCAGTTACTATGACTTTATAGAGACAAGTGCTCTATGAATAACATCAGAATAATAGTAGTTAATATTTAATCACCACTTTTACTATACACCAGCCACTGTACCGAGAGTTTTCATACTTTATCCCGTTTAATCCCCTCATAAATCCCATAGAGTAGATACTTTTAAATCCATACTTCCCCAATGAGGAAACTATGACTGAGAGAGGCCATATAGATTACCAAGATTGGATTGTTTTTTTGGATTTCAGTTGAACGAATATGATCAGACAACAGACCAACTCACAAAAATGTAAAAAAGGAAATCTTACATTTTGAAAGTTATGTATTTGAGGAAAGAAAAATAAAGAGGAGGAGGAGAAGAATAAATGCAGAACTGATCTTCCAAATATTACTTCTAACAAACCTGAGGAAAGCTGCCAGCCTTTACCCCCTTCAACTCAGGGTGTGGGCAATCTACCATAAATGCTTGTGAAAGAGGCTTCCGGGTTTCTGGGAGAGACTTGGTGGCGCCTGAACAAATGCCCGACAGCAATCACGTACTTGTGTGCTGAGAGTGTGCTATGAGCAACAGATCCTACCTAAGAACCTAAGTACTTGCTAAGTACATCAGGAAACAAGGCAAGCAAAGTCCCTACTCTCAAGTAGTCTGCTTTCTGGAAGGGTGAGGCCAGTGCCTGGTCCAGGATGTGTGGGCCTCTGGCTTATCCAATTTAGGGGATCCCTTTAAAATAAGAGTACCAAAAGTTATTCATATAAAATTAGGTACAAATGTGAATATTAATTTAGAATGAAATAATTTTGCAACAATTAAAATGTAACAAATACCACAGACATTGAAAAATACATCACATTTTGTGAAAAATAATATCACATTTTAATTACCTACTTAATGCATAGCAGAGTATTTTTCCTTACCTTTTAACTGCATAGTCTTTATTTCTCATATGACTTTTAAATATCTTTTCCTGTAAGTAGAATAGGAAGATATCTTTCCTCTAGTATGTTTGAAAATATTTGTGTTTGTATTTGATAGTTCAGCCAAAGTTTATTTCAGCTTCACAACTTAATATTGGGAATGACATTTTTAGCATTTTTGTCAATTTGGGGAAAACCTTTATCAAGCTTCTTTCACATATGAGCTGTTAGAGATAATTCTACTACAGATGTTGTGTAATATGAACAGAAGGAATTCTGAAATTTCCATATTGTGTGTGTACCATCAAAAAGAAGACAATATATGGTTTATCACTGACCATAGTCCTCATGGGGGAGAATACTCATTTTGAAAGTTGATGAGAAGCAAATTTTCCTTGTAGAATTTTTCATGTTTGGTAACTGGCATAATTTTCTACAAACCAGCCTCCTTCCTCTTTCTTCACACATTTCAAATCTTCATACTGGATGCCACAGGACATGTTATATGTAAACATATGTTATAGGGTATAATGCCTGATGCTGACCCCTTGTATGCCCGTGCCAGCTAAGCCAGCACAATGGGCTGTGGAAGTACTACTGGAAGCCTCTCCTACACCAGGAACAACTAGGAATAACTCCATACTCAGGGAAGTTACCACATTCACACATCCTTTTAAACTCAACTAAACCAATTTAGCTGAATCTCCAACATGCATATGAACACTCCAGCACAAGTATCATGTGAGGAAATGGAGGCAAATGGAGGGTGAAAGGGACTCTATCCTTAGCTGATTGCGGTTAAAGTATCTTATTTTGAACGACTTTACCCATATTCCCCATATGGACACACTGTGGGACCCCTCCCAGGGTCTTGGGACAGAGCAGCTTTACTATAAATCTAACTGGCCCATGGGTCGCACAAGTGATTCTCAATAAGAGAGGAGGGTGAACTTTCTCCAGGGGACACTGGACACTGATTGGAGACATTCTTTGCTTGTCGTAACTGGAGTGGGGGTAGGAGGATGCTAATGGCAGCTAGTGGGCTGAGGCCAGGGATGCTGCCAGACATCTTTCAGCACACAGGAGAACCCCCTCCAACAAAAAATCATCTATCCCTCAATGTAAATGGTACTGAGGTTAAGAAGCCCTAAGTTAGATAAATCAAACACAAGTAGCAAAATCGATGAACAAGATAATTCAAATAGAGATAGTACTGTAGAGGCATTAGGTCACACAGAATGTGGTGAGGAAGGTATCCCCAAAGATGGAGAGGTAGCTTTTCACCTGAGATCTGAACAACTCAGAGGAGCCAGGGTGAAAAGATATGGAGAGAAAGCACTATGCGCAGAGTGAAGGGTTAGTGTAAAGGCCCAAAGTGGTGATGAGCGTGGTGTGTTGTGAAACAGAGCAGAC
This sequence comes from Spilogale gracilis, assembly GCA_004023965.1. NCBI lineage: Eukaryota > Metazoa > Chordata > Mammalia > Carnivora > Mephitidae > Spilogale > Spilogale gracilis. Next base: position 31,705 of record PITA01012999.1, read on the forward strand.
CAATATGCCCGAGTCCTAGTAGGCAAATGATGGAATCCAAAAGTACAAAGCCTTGTAGACCAAGGTATAAGTTGTAAAAGGCAACGCTGATGCTGTGTGGAAAATGGAGTATAGAAGGACAACAAACTTTTCGGGGAGACAGATTAGAAGTTTATTGCAGTGGTCTAGGCAAGTGAGCATGGTGGCCTGGACCAGGTGATACCAATGGAGAAGAAAGTGGTAGGCAAAAGAGGGATTTATTCTGGAAGTTGAGCTGAAAGTTCTTGCTGAAGGATTAAATACAAAGATGAATAAAGAATGTCCTAAAGAATGACCTATAGGTGTTGTTGTGGAGATGCTAAGGAGGCAGATAACTGGATGGTATTTAGAGCAATGAAAATTCCATGAGATATACAGGCTTAAAACTTACATTACAATGAACATTAACTATTACTTATTACTTCTGACGTTTCACCTAAAAGAATTTGAGCTGTGCTTAGCCAAAAACCGTCAAGTGACTCCAAAATTCCAAGGTCTCAATATTCAGCGATAAAATACCAACCAAATGAAATGATACGCACATTGCCTAAGACTTCACTGCCCTCTCAGGAGCCAAGAAGCTAAAAATCCTGAAAACCCCCAAACATATACCCTTAGACCAAACCCTTGCAATCCAAACCATTAAATAAAAGCAGCGACTCAACAGCATTCAGCATAATTGCCATTTTAAAAGGTTTTCCTCACCTTCCAAGTCTGGGTCAGTTCCTATGTGTTCCCAAAATTACCAATGCAATTATTTAGAGCAATTCCACCTGCTATCAGGAAAAAAATGTAAATATAGTGCTTACTACAATAACAGTAAGAGCTGATGTTGGTGACCCGTTAAGCAGAAAATGAGAAGCTTCCTTCCTATTGTTCTATAGGATTCAGATTGAGAGAGACTCCACCACTGTTAATATGTGGCTTTCAAAGTTACTTAAAGTATAAGACACACAGGAGATGGGAGAGAGACCATAGAAAAGGCAGGCAGAAGAGAAACTGTAAAGCAACACATATCACATCTAAACACATTCCACAGATGAGAACAAGACATATGGTCATAACTACATTCAAGGGGACTGGGAAATGTAGTCTCAGGCCAACAACCCACCTCCCAGCAGCAACTCTACACTAAAGAAGAAGACATAGATTTCTGGTATAGACCTGTGCATGTCATTCACCCGTTTACTCATCTATGCCTACTTCTACAGTATAAGTTTCCTGCGTGCATTTCTTCTACCCATTTACTGGTCTGTTCCTACCTCCAGAGTGTAAACTTCCTGAACATAAGCCCATGCCTGTTGCAGCCTTATGTGCTCAGAAGTCAGCGCAATCCCAAAGGAGGCATGGATAATTAGGTCCAAAGTATGGAGCCCGGTGATTACCTGAGCCCTGAACTACTATCCTACAGGCTCAGTATTGCAGTCTCTTTCAAGGGTTTATGTTTTAAAATTAAGACAAGGAAAAAAATACTGTCTATCTATATCCTGAAATATCTACAATGGCTTATCCCAGACTCATACACCTGGAGTACTCATTCCAGCAGAAAACTTAAGGCTAATTAATGGCATTATTATTCACATTAAACTAAGGGTAAAGGGGTGACCAATGAAGAATCTGAGAAAATGGAGTGGTTCCCAAACTATAAACACTAGTGCTCTTCCATGAATGGTGCCTTGTGAAGCATGGCATTGCTTTCCCAAAGGGAAACTGTCACATGACCTCTGTCATTCTACTCTTCCATGTAGCTTCTCTGTGCATAAAAGTGTGGGCTGGAAGAAATGCCTGATGGTCTGCACTGATCTTGACACTGAAAACACTAAAGCTGTGTAACATGAGACTGGATGGGCAGCATATCTCAACAAACACATCTGCTTTTCTCTGTTATGTAGCCAAGCAGTGTTCCCAAGAGTCCACATAGTCTTTGAAGAACCATTTCAGGTAGGGGCATATTGTTTTGAGATACTGTTTAGAACTGAAACTATTTGGTTCCATCGCAAAGCACAACCTCATCTTAGTGACTGGCTTAATGTGAGTTGTCAGACATAATACAATCAAATAACAGGTTTCATTAAGTTGGGGATCTGTTAGCAGATAACAAACAGGAGACAGGAGAAGAAAGCAAGTGTAAAGTCTTATTATCCTCAAGCAAGAATGGTGCTGTAAGTTTAGGCAAACATTGAAGGGTGACTTGAAACACATTACTGAGTGAGATTTGTGGAAGTAGAACTAGGAAGGCTTGGGCATAGAGAAGAACTAGAACTGATCCTGGTTGAGCCTGCAAAATCAACAAAGTAAAGAGCCTGGTCCCAGGACACTAAGTCACAGCCAAAGCCAGCATGAGTAGGGGGGGGACCTGACACATATGCTGCTGCTAACATTATGCCACTGTTGAACACATAAAAATAACTCGTTATACGGAAAAGGGGTCCATCCATGCATAAGGGATTACATAATTCCTCTGATCAAAGCCCTCCAACAGCTCACAACTCTACTCAGGTAAAAACCAAAGTGTTATCAAAGAAATCTAAGTTCCTACACGTTTGAGCTCATCTCCTTCCACGTGGACCACAATGGCTCATTTGCTACTCCTTCAACTTGACAGTCATACTCCCACCCTGGGCTTTGTTCTTTGTTTTTTTTAAGTAAGCTCTACACCCAAACTCAAAACCCTGAGAGATCAAGAGTCACATGCTTTAGTGTCTGAGACATTCAGGTGCCCTGGGTCTTATATGACCTAATCCCTCTGCTTGGACGGTTCTTCCACCAGAGGCCTGTGTGGACTGCCTCTTTAATTCAGGTTTCCATTAAAGGTCACATTCTTAATGGGGTTCTCCTTGCCCACTCTACATTAAACAACAGCTTCCCTCTACTCCACACATACCTCAGCAAGGACCTTACTTTACTTTTGCCCATAGCACTTGTTACCATCTGACATACTGTTAGTTCTCCTACAAATTTGTCTTCCTCCCTGCTTAGAATGTAAATCCTGGTGGATAGAGACTTTGTTCTATTTACTGTTGAGTCCTACTGCAAGGGGGGTGCCTACATGGAAGTAAGAGCTGTCTGCCAAATGCATATGGAGGGACTAGAGCCACTGAGTCTCAACTGGCTGTGAGAGTGACTTGTGAGTAGAAACAGAATGGAGAACTAGTCAAAATCAAAGTATTTGTACATACTACTGTGATTAGACATTGTTCCACACATTATGCTAGGTGGGGCTTCCACAAATTCAATGAAGTAAGCATTAATGTATCTACATTAAAGATGAGAATATTAAGTAATAAAATAAATAAACAGGGGGCGCCTGGGTGGCTCAGTTGGTTAAGCGACTGCCTTCAGCTCAGGTCATGATCCCGGAGACCCGGGATCGAGTCCCACATCGGGCTCCCTGGTCAGCAGGAAGCCTGCTTCTCCCTCTCTCACTCCCCCTGCTTGTGTTCCCCCATGGCTGTGTTTCTCTCTGTCAAATAAATAAAATCTTTTTAAAAAAATAGATAAACAGTACGTGACAGAGCAAGACTAAGTCTCAGGCCAGAATGATTTTGTGGTAAAGAAATCTTAGATAAGAAGGAGGCAAAACTTGGGTGATTAATAATGCTTTTATCAGTATTCCCTCCCCAACCCCCTAAAATAATACAGAAAAACTGCCAAAAAGGTAACTAAAACCTACACAGATATATAGAAATTAAAAGAAAAGGGCAAAGAGAGACACAAGGAGAGATCTAACCTTTTAGAACATGGGATGATATACAGAACCTGATAGATCTTTAAAAGATGATTTCTAAGAATCTGCAGAGAGGAGGAAACCAAAGATAAAAATGTCAGTTTGAGACTGAGAACCCAGGAAAGGCTCAAGTATTGGAGCTGTCAACTACACAGGAGATGAGGGTAGTGCAAGAGGGTCAAAGCAAATGAATTAGTGGAATGTCTATGTACAGAGACTCACATACTGCCCTCTCCGAGGACAGCCTCCCACAAGGACTACCCTCCTCCAGCCTAACAGGAAGGAATAGTTTATTCTGTGGAAATACTGAACCAGATGGGGATTTAGACTGAAAAACACCAGAAGAGAAGTGCCTTAATGAAAACAGAACAAGTTAAGGGAGTAATATAAAGGGAATCTCCAGTCGCTTTCTCCCACCTTGCTCCCAGAGATGGCAGCCAGCTGAGGACTGGCTACTGAAAAGTCCAACAAGTACTGACTAATAGCCAGAAAAGTTTCCAATCAACATGACTCACTCACATCCATAGAGCTTTAAACAGGATTTTTAGTGCCTCAGTCTTAATAGATAGATCAGGTTACCAGACAAGTAAGGTCATGACTGAGACCAACACAACTCAACAAAAAAAAACTGAGAAGAAACACAGACACAACTTGAGATACAGAAGAAATATTCATTAAAGATTTGAAGAATAAAAATATTCTTAAATATTCATAAAAATTATGAAAATCTCCAGAAAGATGAGCTAGTTCACATATGAACATTGAAAAATATCATAAATAAAAGAAACCCAAACCATTCTTAGAAATTAATGATCATACAAATATAATTACATACTAGAAAAAGTAGAAGGAAAAAGTGCCAAGAAAACATTATCAGATTTTTTTTAAACAGGAATATCTGCCCGTTATAATACTTAAGAAAACAGAGATTATCAAATAAATTATAAAATATAATGTCCCCATAGAAAGACCATGACAAGTGCCAGCCCAATGAAAGAGAAAAGACTCACATCAAGACTTACCACCATGAAGGCCCAGAAAACCAAGGACAAAGACCTTATAAGTTTCTGAGGGTTAGGGAGTTGGGGAAATTACTGCAATCAAACAATTAGAAATCAAGTAGAAACCAGAGGGAAATTGAGTAACAGGCCTAAAATTTCAAATCAACATGATTTCCACCCCAGAATTTTTGACCCAGAGAGCTCCTAAACTGTGAAATCATTAAAAAAGACATGTTAGTTCTCAGAGGGGGAAAAGGTATCTCTCAAATTTTGTCTTCTGTAACAAGACAGTAGATGTCTAAAATGGGCATATATGAAAACAGCAACATATGATTTTTTCTTTAAAAGCACAAAAATAAATGCCAAAGGGAATAAAGCACTACTGATTTAGAAATGAATAGTTAGCCCTCTAAACTGGAACTTGGCGGGGGGGCGGGGCGGGGTGCAAGGACAGGTGTTTTTCATTAATCTCCTTCAGTACTATTTGACTTATTAATCTTTATACTCATTACAACAAAAAACGATATCACCAAAATGGGCTTTTCAACAGTCAATTCTACTGAATTTCTGATGAAACTAAGGTTTTAATTTTGGACTAAAACTACCCAGAAACAGTTGATACCTACAGAACCTGGCTTCTTGGTCTGAGTTCCTGAGCATTTATGTTACAGAAATTAGTCTCTGCTGAGAATGAAAGCAGGAGCTTTTCTTACTCAAAATGAGGCCCCAGGTCCCATCATTCCAGATTCTGATACAAATGGCCTGTGTGTCACCTTTACTTTAACCCATGGTGACAGGGCTCTTCCCAGCATAGTGTGACAACAGTAGAAATATCACAGCTATATTTGCTAAATCATCGTGTGCTGAATTTTCATTCATAGCCACTGAGGACTCACAGAGGTCTCCTTTACCCAGCAAAATGAACAACAGTTCTATACCCCCCTGGAAATTCTGATATGGAGACTCACATCTGCACCCAACACAGCTGCAAACTCCAAAGAGAACTATGAATGTACACCTTCTCATAGTTAACAAATGGTAAAAATCAAAAGGAACTATTCGTCGCTGTGAACGGCTGTACTGTATTTGATTTGCTATGGTTCTGCACCATGTGATGAGATGGAGGAGAGGGGTGGGGATACTTGAGTCTCTTTGGCATCTAATTACAGCCTTTGTTGAAGGTCCGCTTTTATGGTCACCTGTTTGTTTACTGTCACCCAAAGAGCCAGCAGAGGAGGAGGTAACAGTTTCTAAGACCCTGCTACAGCACAATTTCTCTTTCCTTTGCTCTTAAGAATCCTAAGAAAACTTACAGCCTCCATAGATATAAAAAATAGACATCTTTTCTATCATGTGCTCTCACAGGAGGTAAGCTGGTTCCATAATCCCATCTCTTATGAGAAGAAGAGATGGAAATCCTTTGGCTCCCTCTGGGCTGTCAGAACAAAAGGGGAAATGCAGCATGCTACCTGCCTGCCATTGTTGAAGACTGAAAAACACTGTGGATATAGGTGAAGAAACCCTTTCATCAGAATAAAATTGAAGCATTTCAATATGCTTTTTACCCTAAATTTATTCCTCTTCCTAGAAGGCTGTAATCAAAACTATTATTTTATGAAATAATTTAGAATCAAGTAAGAAGGTTTGAAAGAAGATAGCACTGATCAAACTCCTACCAAGAGGAAAACACTTAACCATCATTACCACTCTTACCCTGAACAAAGACAGTATTATTATCACTAATTTAGAGAAAAGGTAACAGATTACTGGGTCAACTAAATCACCCTAAATGGCACCATCTAAGGGTAACTAGGGCATAGAACAATCTCACCTGTGAAATATAAAAAATGCAACCTTATTCTTGTATCCCCCTGCCCTTTCAAAATGGACAAAAAGTCAGGCAGACTCAAGACTTAGTCGGTCACTCTAAGGAAATTAAAGTCTTATAGCCAGTTGACAGTCACATTTTGGTAAACATATCTGACTGCTTGCCTAAGCAAAAAGCACAGAAGAAAAAACTTGATCCTCTCCTTTCCTGGCTTGTTCTTTCTCCTTCTTCCTATCTACCAAGTGAGCTATCTACCTATACCATGCTACCTCTAGGCTTCCTCTTGACCAGGAACAGGGAGGGAGGAGGAGAAGGGCACAAAAACTTCCTACCTGCTGGCCCTGTCCTATGCCGACTTCCTGCTAAGGACCTGGCACATGAGAAAGCTGAACCCATCTCTAGCATGCACCTTCACAGATTTCCTGACAACTCCCAAGACCCAGGAGATGCACACTTTCCTCTTTGGTGTTTCTTGGCCCTCCACCCTGGATTCTGCTGGTTCACTCTATAGTAATGCCCTGTCCACTGTAGTCCCATCATTCTTCAAAGAGGTCCTCTCAGGAAAAATGTAAAGTAATTCATACTGGGACCACAGGAAAGACCCAAGATAGCCCCTCTTCTATCAATACAGACGTCAGAACACTTCACCAGCCACTCCTTCTGAGACAAGAGCTCTTTCAAACAAAAGACAACCCTAGGCCAGTAGGCTCGATCTCAAAAAAAGAACTTCATGCTATTCAAGTGGTCATATTAAAGCTCCAAATAATCTCGTTAATAGTTTATAGAGTGGGAGCTGAGACTCTCAGAACTCTAGAACTTTCTTGAGAGCCACTCTTCTTTCAACTGTTCTCTCCTCATTCTATTTTAATCTTTTCATACCCTCCTTATAGGTGGTAAGTTTGGGGACTTGCCACTCTGGTTTCCATTAAAAATCTTCCTCCCTATCTAGAAACTTCCATTGGAACTTTTTTCCAGTATCTCTTGGTGCTTCACTTAATAGAAAAAAACCTTCTATGACATGGGCAAAAGACTGAAACCAGGATTCAAACCTAGGATCCAAACCCATCCTCTTTCTTGTAGGACCATAATGATCCCAGCAACTACACTGTCACTGAGACCATAAGGACTCCTTATAACTGGCACAAGGTTTGCCAGCACAGCCTATTAACAGACAAATATTCAATATATTTTAGATACAAAGGCCAGAACAAGGTTGACATTTTAAGAAATATGAGTTTTTGGTAGACATAAGAGGTTGATAATCTTTAAGGAAGTGTCCATGACCATAAGACAGTAAGAGGACCAATATTCTTGATAGTAAATACACTAAACATAGCCTCATCTAATATAATCATCAATGGGCTCACTTACAGGAGTTCAGCAATTCTGGTTATGTCATTTCATGAATTATCAGAATTGGAATATCCATTAGAGACCATCTGTCAGCACCTTTATCTTATACTGAGGAAACTAAGTCCTAGGGGAATGAAAGACAGGTCCAACTACTATGTAACAGAACCAGAACTAAGATCCAGATTCAACATACATATTAAATATCTTCATTTCTTTCACTTGACATTTGGTGTGGTTTCCCAGTTATTTAAAAACAAGAACAAAAATCAAGGGATAGTATGTATGTTTTGAGAAGTCATATTTGCAGTAATGAGGCTCAATGAAATTCTAAAATATCATCTGTATTTCCATTGAGTTTTGCATTATTGATATTATTCTGCCTTCTTAAGACCAGGGTACAAAAAAGACCAGGTAAAGAGGTAATACTTGTTAGATTTTATTCATATGTCATCTCTCCATTTTTATGCAAAAGCATCCCAAACTACTGCATTTGTCTACAAAGATAATTTCCCTAGGTGTGCTGAAAAATGAAGCTGAGTGATCCAAAGTATCATTTATGCTCAGCATGACATACCAATATTGCACTGTGCTTAGTTAAAAAATAAGACTTTATTGCAGATTTTATATTTTGGGCCTCATTTATGCATTTGTCTCCAATCTGTGAAATATTTGTCTAGTTAACATTGACACTTTCTGATGAGGCAATCTATTCTGAAAGCTAGACTAAAACATACAGGTGGGACAAAATAATGTGTTTTCAAAGGATTATTTTGATACAGGTATCATTTCTATTGCATATGCTGGAATACTTACTACCCTGCTGCCAAACTTATTTGATTTTGCATTTCCTTGATTATTAAAGTGGCCACAATAAAAAAGGGGGGGCCAAGGAATTAACAATTACACGCACGCGCGCGCGCGTGCACGCAGGTGCACATATGTATCTAATCAACATCCCCTAAATAAGAATGAGAAATGAGCGAAACTTCATAATTAGAAGAGAACTTCTTACCAGGAATAGGATAATAAGCTAGATCTAGATACACATACTATCTTTAGGAGGTGTGAAATAACTCTTCTAAGACAAATCGTTGATAGTAATTGATTAGATAAGGAGAGGGATATAGGGGAACCATATATATAGCCCAATGTCTTTATTTTGTAGATAAGGAAAATGAGACCCAAAGATATTAGAAAAGTCAAACCAAGTCAACACAGATATACTCAAAGCTAGAGTCTTCTCCCTCAACCTGCATCAATATGTATTATCACTAAATTTTATAAAACATAAAGTACAGATAACAACCCACAAATCATGTACTCATGGAATATAAATTTTTAACTTTAATTCTACACTGTATTTAATTTCTATTTTAAATTTCCACTCTACCATATGGTATAAACTAAATCAGAGCCAATTCAAGGACTTGCTCACATCCCCAAGTCCCCAGAGTAGCATCTGTGATCTATAAGAGCTTTCACAATGCCAAACATGAGTGAGTGAGTGTGTGTGTGTGTGTGTGTGTGTGTGTGTGTGTGTGTATAAAGTGCAGGGTTCTGATCCTAGCTTGTTCTTTACTGTCTACCCATATCAATGTGGATTAAAACATCATTGCTCTGGTTCCTGGCCCAAGTTGGCCAGTTATTCCTCTCCTCTGATTGTGAAAACTGTTCCAATCAAACTGCCTCTCAGCTGTTTGCAGGTCCCTCTCTGTTAAAAGGAAAATATTGGGTTTCCATGTCTCTCTCAGAACCTGATTTAAACCTGATTTAAGCTTCTAAGATTCTTCTGTCCCAACACCACACAATCATTTCTAGGCTTCCATCCTAGCACCAGGGGATTCCTGAGATTCTGGGGTGTTGTCACCTCCCCAAATTCCCCATGAAAACAGAGATATAGGTTGTCCTCTGTTTCTGGGTTTTCCAAACCCATCTGGTGTCAGTATCAGTACCACCCATGGGCTGGGGTTAGATGCCAGACTGAAACCAGGGGGTTGAGGGAGTTAAGCCAATGAGTTACATGATGTAAGCTGCATTTTAAAAGATCATTCTGATTGCTGTATAGAAAAGTGGGCTCTAAAGGACTAAAGGGAAATAGAAAAACACATAAGAAGGTTACCTGCTACTTCTATAAAATAAATAGGAATTACACCAGAGAAGTAGTGGAGAATAGCGAGAAGAGATACAATATGGGAAGACAGGCTGAGCCAGCATGAATAGAACAGTGTAGGACAGGATAAAATATACATTTTTGGAGCTGACCGAACAATCCTAATAGATTAGACATACAATACCAATGGAAAAGATGAACCTAGCATTTTGTCTGGTAGTATTGCTAAGAAAAAAAAAAAAACGTTTCCAGGAGAAAGAAAACTGTCAACAGTGTCAAATGCTGCTCATCAGTTGTAAAAGTGATTGCACACAGGACAGAAAACTGACCGTGAATGTGGAAGGATGGAGGGCATATAATAATGACTTCAGAGGAAGGGTTGAAAAACTAATGGGAGTGGGTTGAAGACACAATAAGAGATGAGAACATACAGAGAGAAATTCATTACTATTCAGGGAGCAGAGAAATGAAGAGGTGGAGGAAAATGTGATGACAAGAATGTTTTAATGAAAACAGGCATATCTGTAAATAAGGGCAATGAGCCAATAAATAAGAAGTAACTGTTGGGGAAAAGTCTGGAAAGAGAGTAGGAAAGGCTGAAGAAGGCAGATGTGAGAGGGCAACAAAGTTCTTGAGAAATCAACAGTTGATATGATCCAGAGCACATGACAAGTTTGATCTCAGGCCGAAGACAGCACACCTGCAGGTCACTTCATTACAAAAGGAAGTGAAGAACTGGTATTTACAAATCACATGGGGATGTAAATTAGGGATGGAAAGTTAACATTGTTCTTGTCCAACTAAATCAATTTCCTTTGTGAAGAATGAGAACATAAAGCTGAAAGGTTAGGGGATGAGGGTATTAGAATTGAGAGAGGTAAAACAATACGGGGTTGTTTTCTCAGATAGTGTGAATTTCTAGTCTGAAGTCTGAAATGCCCAGTTGTGAAATGTCCCTGAACATTATGCAGCTGTCAGGGGCAAGCACCACTTTTGATGTTTAGAAAAAGTTGGGTACGATATATGTGGAACTGAGAAAACCTTGAAATCACCTGTGTGGCTGTGAAAGTCCTGAGGAAAGATAAGGAATGGTCAGAAAAGAAGATAATAAGCCAAGTACTGAAGTCGTCAATGAATAAGGCCAGCAGATGACAGAGACAAAAATGTGAAATGAATGGAAAAGTCCTACATACCACACTTTAAGGAACTGAAATTTCCAAAGGATAAAAAGAAAAAAAAATTCAAAGCAGCAATAGAGAGCAAGGAGAATGGTGATCCCTCCACCAGATCCTGAGGTACCTAAGGTGCTCAAAGAAAACACAGCCTTCTCAGAGATGTGTCCTTGGAGAAGAGCCAGTTTTCATTCAGGAGGGAAATGATAAAAGAAATTATTAGGAAAGAGGCTGTGCAAGAGAGCTGATTGGATAAGTTTGGGAAAGTGGAGAGGAGTATGAACTAGGACCAGATTCAGGTGTATACAGAGTAGTGAGAAAAAAATGATTCCTGCAGTAACAGATGGTGTGGGAAGTAAGAGCTTGTAATAGTACTGAAACAAAAAATAAGTACGATTTTACAAATTCAATAGTTCTAAGGTAATTTCTGAATTAACCAAAAAAAAACAGAGCAAGCCTGACCTACATTAATTAACCTATGTTAACCTCATTGCTCTAGTATTTAGCCCATGATGTTGTGTGAACTATGATGCTATGAATTTTTAATTTATATGATATAAAAACCCATTAACCATTAACATATGATTATGTGCAATTAAAGCTATATATTGGCTTTTTAATATAATGTTCAATTAACTCATAAACTGGCCAAATAAGACAAAATGTGACAATAAGCATCACATTTTCACATCTGGGGATATTTAATCTCTGGGGATATTTAATCTCTGTCATAGGAATGAAGTTTAGAAAGAGTTAAATGGTTAAATTTTCCATCAGAATGTAACTGAATCTTTCCATTTATTCACAAACAACAGAAAAGCCTATAATTAGTACTTGTATTTATTTTCTTTTGTTTTAATTCCAGCTCTATTTTTTTTTTTAAATCAAGAGAACAGAAGGGGAGACAAGTGAGGTAGTAGAGAAAAGGGAAGGGGAGGGACAGGGGAAATGCCGAGAAGAAAACGGAGGAAAAGGGAAGGACATGAAGGAAAAAGACAAAGAAAAGATGGTAATAGAGCTGTAGAGCCAGAATAGGAGAACAGAGGAGAGAAGGGGAAGGGAGAGCAGGACTAGGGGTAAGAAGGAGAAAGGAAGGAAAGGGAGGGAAGCAGGAAGTAGATCTTAGAACAGATTATTTCCTTACCAGAGAAAGAATGATGCCAGTGTAACAGAACTTTGATTAAAAGAGATGCAAAGGGATTAATAAAGCTTGTTTTTTCCTTTAATGTAAGAATTAAATATGGATTGCTAGTACCTAGAGTAAACAAAAATTGGAACTAGCTCTACTGGTAGCATTTAATTTGGCAAAAAGGAAGACTGAAGATCCAGCAAAATGGGAAACAAAGGACTATGCTCCAAAAGAAAGAACAACAACAACAAAAACTCAGAAAAAGAACTAAATGAAACAGATATAAGCAATATGCCTTATTAAAAAAACTTAAAGTAATTACTGTAAAGATACTGGGCTGGAGAAAAGAATGAAAGAATGCAGTGATATCCTCAATAAAGAGGCAAAAAATATTAAATATTAAAAAGAGCCAATCAGAGCTGAAGAATACAATAACTGAAATCAAAACACACACACTAGAAGGAATCAACAGTAGATTAGAGAATGGAGAAGAATGTATCAGTGATCTTGAGGACTGGGTAATGGAAAGCACACAAGCTGAACAGCAAAGTGAGAAAAGAATTTTAAAAAGTAAAAATAGAATAAGAGCTCTCTTGGATATCATGAGAACAAACATTTGCATTTTGGAGGTCCCAGAAGAAGAAGAGAGAGGGAAAAGTATACAACACTTATTTAGACACATAATAACTGAAAACTTCCCAAACCTAGAGAGGGAAATAGACATCCAAATCCAAAAAGCACAGAGAGCTCCAAACAAGATGAATGAGGTCCACACCATGGCACATAATAAGTAAATATCAAAGATTAAAGATAAAGAGAGACACTTAAAAGCAGCAAGAGAGAAACAAAAGTTATCTACAATGGAAAACTTATATGACTATTAGCTTATTTTTCAGCAGAAACTTTGCAGCCCAGAAGAGAATAGCATGATATATTCAAAGTGCTAAAGGGGTAAAAAAACTACAACAAGAATGTTCTACCCTGCAAGGTTATCATTCATATATGAAGGAGAAATAAAGAGTTTCCCCAAGAAACAAAAGATAAAGGAGTTATCACCAATAAATCAGCCTTACAATAAACACTAAAGTGATTTCTTTAAGTGGAAAAGAAATGGTCATAAGAAAAAATATGAATAGAAAGATATAAAATATGGGGCACCTGGTTTTAGCTCACTCAGTTCAGTGTTCAACTCTTGGTTTCAGCTTGGGGCTCAATCTCAGGTTCAGGACTGATCTCTTCATTGGGCTATATGCTTAAAGGAAAGTTCTTGAGATTCTTTCCCTCTGCCCTTCCCCTCCTCTCTCTCTCTAATAAAGAAATATTTTTTTAAAAAAAGATGCAAAATATGACAGCATATACATAAAATGTAGAAAAGGGAGTGAAAAGGGAAGAGAAGGGAAAAAAGAAAAAGATCTTTTTCTCTGTTTTTTAGTATTTTTAAATTTAAATGACCACCAAATAAATATGGAGTGCTATTTACTTAGGATGTAATATATGAACCTCATGGTAACCACAAACCCAAAACCTATTCTAGATACACAAAAAACAGAGAAAGTAAGCCAATAAAACACTACAGATACTCATTGATCACATAGAAACAGAGCAAGAGAAGAAAAAACAAAGAAGAACTATAAACACAACCAGAAAACAAATTTTTAAAATGGCAATACATACATATCAATAATTACTTTAAATGTAAATGGCCTAAATGCTCCAATCAAAAGAGAGTGGTGGTATGGATTAAAAAAAAAAAAAAAAAGATCCATCTGCATACTGCCTACAAGAGACTCACCTCAGACCTAAAGATAGATGCATACAGACTGAATGTGAAGGGATGGAAAACCACCACACAAATGGAAGAGGAAAAAAAAAAGCTGGTATAGCAATACATATATCAGATAAAATAGACTTTAAAACAAAGGTTGTAATAAGAGACAAAGAAGAGCATTGCATAATGATAAAGGGATCAATCCAACAAGAGCATATAACAATTTTAAATATCTATGCACCCAAAATTGGAACATCTAAATGCATAAAGCAAATATTAATGGACATAAAGAGAGAAACTGATGGTAACAATAATGGTAGGAGACTTAAACTTTTCACTTAGTAAATCAATGGAAAGATCATCCAAATAGAAAATCAATAAGGAAACAATAAATAAATAAAAATCTGAACAGACCAATTACAAGTAACGAAATTGAATCAGTAATCAAAAAACTACAAAAAAAAATTTAGGACCAGATGGATTCACTAATAAATTCTACTACACACTTAAACAAGAGTTAATACGTATTCTTCCTAAACAATTCCAGAAAACAGAAGATGAAGAAAAGCTTCCAAATATATTCTATGAAACTAGCATTACCCTGATACCAAAACCAGACAAAGACAGCACCAAAAAATAGAACTACAGGCCAATATCCCTGATGAACATAGGTGCAAAAATCCTCAACAAAATATTAATAAACTATATATAACAAGTACATTAAAAAGATCATTCATGATCAGGTGGGATTTATTCCTGACATGGAAATATGGTTCAACATTTGCAAATCAATGTCATATATCACATCAAAATGAAGGATAAAAGTCACATGATCATCTCAACAGATGCAGAATACTACAAAATACAACATCCATTCACAATAAAAACTCAGTAAAATGGGATTAGAGGGAGTATACCTCAACATAATGAAGGCCGCATATGGAAAACCCAAAGTGAACATCATCCTCAATGGTGAAAAACAGAAATTTCCATCTAAGTTCAGGAACAAGACAAGGATATCCACTCTCACCACCTTTATAGCCACACCAATCAGACAAGAAAAAATATAACAAGTATCCATATTGGTAAAGAAGAAGTTAAAGAGTCATTGCTATTCACAGATGATATAATACCATACACAGAAAATCTTAAAGATTCCACCAAAAAAGTACTACAACCAAAAAATGAATCCAGTAAAATGAGAGGATACAAAATTGATACCCCAAAATTGATAGCATTTCTATTTACTAACAACAAAGTTGTAGAAATTTTTAAAAAAACATAATTTACAACTGCACCAAAAAGAATAAAGTACTTAGGAATAAATTTAACCAAAGAGATGTAAGACCCATATTCTGAAAACTATAAAACACTGATGAAAGAAACTGAAGATGACACAAACAAATGGAAAGATATTTCATGCTCACAGACTGGAAGAATTTATATTGTCAAAATGTCCCTATTACCCAAAGAAGTCTACAGATTCAATGTAATCCCTATCAAAATACCAACAGCATTTTTCACAAAATTAGAATAACACTAAAATTTTTATGCAACCACAGAAGACCTAGAATACCCAAAGCAATCCTGAAAAAGAAGAGCAAAGTTGGAGGTATCACAATTCCAGATTTCAAGACACAATACAAAACTGTAGTAATCAAAACAATATGATGCTGGCTCAAAAACAGACAAAGATCAATAGAACAGAATAGACAGCATAGAAATAAACTCATGCTCATATGGTCAATTAATCTATGACAAAGGAGGCAAGAATATACTATGCGGAAAAGACAGTGTTTTCAATAGTGGTGCTCAGAATACTGGACAGCTATCTATAAAATAATGAAACTGGACTACTTTCTAATACCATATACAAAAATAAATTCAAATGGATTAAAGACCTAAATGTGAAAATTGAAGCTATATAAATCCTAGAAGGGAACACAGGCAGTAATTTCTCTGATATCAGTTATAGTCACATTTTTCAAGATAAATCTCCTAAGGCAAGGGAAACAAAGGCAAATATAAGCCACTGGACCACATCAAAATAAAAGAACTTTTGCACAGCAAAGGAAACCATCAAAAAAACGACAACTTAATAAATGGAAGAATAGATTTGCAAATGATACATCCAATAAGGGGTTAATACCCCAAATGTATAAGGAACTTATACAACTCAATGCCAAGAAAACAAGCTTCTGATATAAAAATGGGCAGAGGACCTGAATAGACATTTTTCCAAAGATGATATACAGAAGGCTGACAGATACATGAAAAGATGCTCAACATAATTAATCATCTAATGCTAAATCACCTCATAGCCATTATAATAATGACTAAATCAAGTCAAGAAAAAAAACAAGCATTGGTGAGGTTGTGAAAAAAAGAGAACCCTTCTGTACTGTTGGTGGGAATATAATCTAGTACAGCTACTGTGAAAAACAGTATGGAGTTTCCTCAAAAAAATTAAAAGCAGAAATATTATATAACCAATAATTCCACTATTGGGTATTTACCCAGGGAAAACACTAACTTGAAAAGATATACACTCCTATGTTCACTGAAATATTATTTAAAATAGCTGGACATGGAAGCAACTTGAATGTTCATCAATAGACAAACAGATAAGGAAAGTGTGACAAACATATCACGCATACACACACACGATGGAATATTACACAGCCATAAAAAAGGATGAGATCACACCATTTGCAACAACATGAATGGACCTAGAAGGTATTATGCTACATGAAATAAGTTATACTAAGAAAGATAAATACCGTATGATTCTACTCATAAATAGAATCTTTAAAAAATGAATAAACAAACAAAAAACAGAATCAGAAATAAATACAGAGACAAACTGATGGCTGCCAGAGGGAACGGGAGTAGGGGTTTGGGCAAAATGGTGAAAGGGAGGAGAGTCAGACCTCCAGTTATGGAATGAGTAAGTCACAGGAATAAAAAGTAGAGTGTAAGGAATACAGTCAATGATACTGTAATAGCAATATAATAGGAAAGATGGTGGCTATACTTGTGGTGACCATAGCATAATGTATAAACTTGTCAAATCACTAAATTGTACACCTGAAACTTGCAAAATTGTGTCAACTATAATCAAATTTAGAAAAAATTAAAAAAATATACATATAAAGCTCTAAAAGAAGAGTTGAACAAATTAGATGAAGAGAACAGTTTAAAATGATGGCTTTATAGAAAATGTACATTCCCTAAGAACTTGTTTCCCATTAATTGCTGAACTCTTAGGGCATCACAGGCTTCTAACCTTCTGTAATACTTCACATCATTTCTTTTTTTTCCCTTCTGTCATTTCATATCATTATTTCCCACTCTTTTTTCTCAACTTCTAGTCACTTTTTATTCCTTCTTTGTGAAATCTCTATTGGAAATAACTTAATTTTAAAAAATTATAAGCCACATGAAAAGATAGACAAACAGTATAAACAAAGGTCATTAAAAAAGAAACACAAACTAGTGCTTGACAACATTAATTATCCTCCAATTTGCACAATTAAAAAAATTACACAAATTTTGCTGAGTAATTCAGAGTAGACATATCTGACAAAATTTATATTTTACACTTACCTAGTGCTTTTATTTGTAATTTAAAGTGTTACTTTCTCTTATTATAAAAACAATGTATTTCATTACAGAATATTCAGAATAACAAAAAGAAAATAAAGAACATCCATAATACCAGCCACTCAAAAGCATCTGCTATGTGTACCTAAAAGTGTCTTACACATTCCAATAATTGTTTCTACCAAAAAACAAAAACAAACAATGCTTTTACCACATCACCTGGAGCCCCAGCCATTCATAGTCAATGAATGCCAACAACAATTTAGTTCATTGAATCTACAAACTGTTTTCTTGCTTCATCTTCAATCTGTAATTTCATGTTATTCTTGGGAACACCAACTCATTCTGATTCCTCTCCATATACTCCTAGTATATAGAGCTGGCAGGACAGCCAGCTGGGTGGTGGTGCCAGTTCATGAACCAGCTCTGGGGTGCTCCTGCAGAAGCTTTATCCCTAGGATATTTTACATTTTCACTTAAGTAGTAATTGTTGCCTTTAAATATGTCAATGTAGTTCCTAGTAGCAAAGACTCTTTGGGGAGGAGGAGGAAACTTCAGGATTTGTTTTTGTACTAGGGATAGACAGGAGAGCCTTCTATCATAGACCTAAGAACCAAAAAAAGTGAAAAATGAAGTTGTGGGAAACTGACAATAGAATAAAAAATAGAAGCAAAGTAAAAGATAATAAAGATGAATCAGGATGAACTGGAAATGACCCAATGAAACCCAAACTGTATTTTAAATATTGTGTGCTCACAGACAACCCTAAATAATCCACCAAAGGCCCTAAATTTCCTATAGGAAAAAAAAGCTAATAAAACTAAATCAATAGCAAAAACTATACTATAAAGTCTGCTTGTGAAAACACAAGTATTATTTTGCAGGAATAGAAAAAGAATTGACCCAAAGAGGGTCTTCCAACATTCAAACACCTAGATAGGGGGTTAGAAGCCAGATCTTAATAGAAAAGTGTGAATTACTGACTTAGTCATTTAGTCACTCATTATAATTTCTGTGTTTTCAAGTTAATGACTATGAGATAGCTCTGAGAGCACTTAACTTTTAATTAAGACGATGGTTTACTATTTTACTGTAGGACTTTAGCCAAATGAGACAATCAGTGGAGAGAATCCTTCAAGATCTAAATTTAGGACAATGCAATGAGCACTGGGTGTTGTTCAGAAGTGTTCAATCACTACACTGTATGTTAACTAACTGGAATTTAAATTAAAAACTCTAAAAAATGAAAATAAATAAGTAAATTAGGGCAATGTATGATCCAGCAATCCCACTCCTGCTTGTATATCCAAAGGAAATGAAAACAGATATCTGGAATAGATACCTGCATTATTCACAATAGCCAAAATATGGAAACAATTTAAGTGTCTGTCAACAGATGAAGGGATAAAGAACATGTACTATATAGAGAGACAATTCT
Source organism: Spilogale gracilis (assembly GCA_004023965.1). Classification (NCBI taxonomy): domain Eukaryota; kingdom Metazoa; phylum Chordata; class Mammalia; order Carnivora; family Mephitidae; genus Spilogale; species Spilogale gracilis. Next base: position 50,852 of record PITA01012999.1, read on the forward strand.
GTAATATATATTCTGTAATATATAGAAAGAAATATATAATAATACAAGTATAATAAATAGAGAAAAAATTATTCATCCATGAGAAGGAAATCTTGCCATTTGCAACAACATGGATGAAACTTGAGTGCATTATGCTGAGTGAAATAAATCTGACAGAGAAAGACAAATATTGTATGATATCACTTCTATGTAGAATCCAAAAAAGGAGAACTCATAAAAACAAAGTAGAATGGTAGTTACCAGTGGCTAAGGAATGAAGGTAAAGGGAAGATGTTGGTCAAAAGGTACAAACTTCTAAATATAAAATGAAGAAGTTCTAGGGATTTAATGTACAACATGGTGATTATAGTTAATAATATTGTATTATATACTTGAAATTGCTAAGAGAGTAGATCTCCAAGGTTCTCATTACAAAAAAGAATAATTGTGATGTGATGAACATGTTACTAGCACTGTGGTGGTAATTATTTCACAAAATATAAGTACCAAATCAACACACTGTACAGCTTAAACTTACACAATGTTATACATCAATTATATCTCAATAAGCTGAAAACAATAAATTAATAAATTCCAGCAAAGCCATGGCCATTCATGATTGCTATGGTGTCCAAGCTTAGTTATTCCTAATGGCACATTATCATCTTTATATCATCCATCTTTTCTCTCTCACACTGAATATTACCCCTATAAGCAGATAGCAAGTCCCTCTTTCCTCCACAATACTTGGCAAAACACTTGCTCGAAAATAGACTAATATTAGAGGAATGTCACTCTTTTACAAAGTCTAAGAGTACAATTTTCAGCTATTCAGTGTAAAGGTAACTGAAATCTCCATAATAAACCATGAACCAACCTGGATTGAAATATCCTCATGAATTATTTGAAATCATCAAAGGCATCCTATTTTTATCTTTCTTCTAAAACAGTTTGCAAAGCACGTACACAATTGAATAGATTTTTAATTTGCTTTTTCATATTGCTTGGTAAAAATGTGAATATCTAGTAATGGATTTCATTGATTTCTGTCAAGCTGGACAATAATTTGTAGCATTAGTCTATCCTTGCAGGAAGAAAGGTAAGAGAGCTGTTGTACCAAGCCTTAGTAGGATATTGGGGAAATATTACTCTGCACTGACTTTAAAAATGATGATATGCACATCTCAGGATTCAAGCCATGTGACTAAAGCCACTAGTGATACAGTCTGTACAAACAGGGAAATAAAAAGGACTCTCATTTATTGGCTATTTCTAAGTAGACTGGGATGCTACAGGAAGTCTACCAATCAACTCCATGTAACTGTTCTTGTTCACAAATGATCATCTGGGATTTCAGGGGAGAGATTCCCAAAGGCAGCTACTGAAAGGCAGCCACACTGCAGGAACTGATGGGGACCAGTACCTGAGGGACAAAAGCTACCCTGCAGTATGGAGCACTCCCAGTCCAGTTTTAGACTCAGGTTAGATACCACTTCTTTCAGCCAAAGAACAGAAGTTCAAATCAAATAGGAAAATTCAAAGGTAATAAATTATTAGAAGATGATTTATTATAATGCTTTAGAGAGCAGACAATTCAAGTTAAAAGGGAGATGATTCCTAGGTCTTGTGGAAAGACTCAAAATTATATTCCCATGGTGCAATATTAACTACACCAAAGGGTGTTGTCAGGAGTGCCAACACCTTGACTGACTCAGGCTTAGTCAGGCTTGGAGTCAGTGCCCAAATTCCAAATATAGAGACCTGGGCTATACAAGTGGTTCTAGCCAAAGCTCTGGTTGCTTATTCTTGAATGTAGCATATGAATCAGCTGACTATGTGTGGCTGTGTGGAGAGCTACCCATGGTGATGCTATTCCTAAAAGGTCCAATGAAAATAAAACCTCCTATTACTTCTGTTTTCCAATCAAAGTCAAATAGAAAATCTGAAGTTTAATCAGGGCCAGAACATATATTTCTCTAAAAACAATACTTCAATCTCAGCAAAATAGCAGAATCAGAAGTCCTCAGAAAAATGTTCTCCTATGTATGACTCTTATACTGAAAAACTATAGTTTGGTAATTTTTTCAGTTTCCTGTATTTATTAGAGTAAAAGCCAGTGCCAAGATACATAGATTTCTCTCAAAACACTTTGGAAAAAGGAAATCACACTAGAAAGTTTCATCCAAAGAGTCACAGAGGTATTCCATGGAGTCACCTTCTGTCAAAGGATGGCCCAGACTTCTTAAATATAATATTCAGAGTTTAAAAAAAAAAAAAGAGGAGTTGGGGGAGGAGGTGGGATATAAGGACACTATAGCTTTCATTGCTTTTTTCCCAGGTCAAAATATCTGTGAGGATGGCAACTATACTTAATAAAGCTATATTATTATATCTTTGATAATTGATGAGAGTAGACCTTAATAGTTCTCATCACACACACACAAAAACTAACTCTGTGCTGATGAATGTTAACAAGACTTACTGCGATGATCATTTCACTATATATACATATAAGAAGTCATTATGTTGTTCAAAAATCAATGTATGTCAATTTTATCTCAATAAAAATATCTGTGATTACTTGTTCCTGGCAACGAGTACATGACTGATGAAACTTCTGTACTGAAGTATTCTATTCCCCTTCCCTCTCTGTAAACTTGGAAGGGAAGAGTTTTGAGTCAGCAGTTCTATTAGACACTAATTTCAGCCACTTCCTCAAGTTATGTATGCATTTCCTGCCTCCTGGACTCTCCTTTGGGCCAACCAGTCCTTTGCCTTTCATTACCCAGAGAAACGTGGCCCATCAGCCTTGGTTGAAGTGTGTGCCTCTGGCCTGCTTCCAGAATTCAAACAACATGGCTTAGATGAGGCCACTGGTGACACATACATAAACTGTACAAAATAGATAAATAAAAGGAATGCCATCTCACAGGATGGATTCTGGCATCCTTAATGACCACAGGCAGAGTTGAAAAACGCAAACCAGAGTACAGGGAAATTAACTGTGGAGTGAACTTTGAGCAATGGTCAAAAGCAAACAGGAGGGAACCAAATCCTACCCCATCATGGACACCATGCTCTGTTCACATAGGATTCTTTGTCTTCGGGTGCTGAGGAAATGCACCTATAAGGCCCAGCTGTGTCTTTCCACAGCCTGTCGTGATGCAGCAGCTGGCTTGGTAATGCATCCCTTCACATCTTGTCTTACTTTTCTATCACTCTCACTGCCTTAGTATTGTACCTCCTAAGTAACATGTGAATACTTTAAATCCTCGTCTAAGATTTATTTTTTAAGAAATCAAAGCTAAAACTCAATCTATGAAAGTTTCACCTAAACTTGGTTTTTCAGTTATTTCATTCATCCAAATTCTAGACTTAAAATATAACTAAGAGTAAGTTCAAATTAAGTGTGTTAAGTCCTTGGGGAAATACTGAGATATATATACGCAACCTTGCCAATTTTAAATTAAAAAAATATCCTTACAAAATTTTTATAATTACCTGTCTTCCTTCAAGCACTCCAAATAGTGTTAATAAAAATTCACTCTCAAAAAATCAACAAAGCTAAAATCAAACGTCTATCTTTGAAACTCTGCGGTGAACAATCAAAAAACTGTCAAAGGTTATTACTTCTCTTCATCAACATAATAAAAATAAAGTACAGGTGACATGTACAATCCCCATTACAATGAACTTCATAGTCTTGACAAACTGATGTCTTGGGGCTCAAAACATGCACATTTCTTAAATGGCTGGAATTCATATCTTCAGGCAGCTGGAAATAAAATAGCTATGTCCAAACTCTCTAAAATGAATTAGCAGACATAAACAACTGCTCTAAACACAGCTAAGAAGTTGAAAAATAACATGAATTCTCCAAACAAGTGACTCTGTAAAAACTGTACAAATTGTGTAATTTTCTTTTGGAGGGTGATCAGGATATTTGAGAAGGAAGGGGATGATGAGAATCAGCTGTGCAGTGAGTTGGGCCCTGGGGATTCATAGATGAATAATAAACAGTCCCTGCTTTTGATAAACTTAGAGTTTGGTAAAAGAAGAGAAGAGACAAATCAGAATTCAGAATTCACTGCAAGAAGAATTGAAAGTAATACATTTCATGTTATGGTAGCACAGATGGCAGTTGCTAATCCAACTTGGAGGAAGTCCGAGATATCAGTATATATTGTAGTTAACATGATATTGTTAACTTGTTTGAGGTATGAATTTGCTCAAAGAAGGAAAATAAGAGGTCTGGTTTGGGATATGCTGCCTTTGAGGTACAACATCCAGGTGTAAATAAATGGAAAATCAGGCATGACATTCAGGAAATATTTGTAGTCTAAAGAAGGGCATGTAAGTAGGGAGGATACAGACTAGAGTTAAATGCATACATGAGAACATGCAGGGAGAGCATATCAAGAGAAAAGAGGGGTGGATCTAGAGGAGGTCGGAGCCCAATTTTGGAATCCCCGGGAGCACAACTATTTAGGATAAACAGGGAATTAGAGAAAGAAAACAGGGAAAAGTAGTCAAAAATTGGGAGGAAAAACAAAAGCATGCATTATCTCAAGAGAAAGCTGGAAAGTTTCAAAGAGGAAGAATGTGCTCAGCAGTTTCGACACTGCTCAACAGTCAACCAAAATAACTGACCAGAGAAAAGTTACCACTGGATTAGGCAGGAGCAGGTCATGCTGAGAGGCCTTTTTCAGACCCAGAACTGACCAAAGCCAAGTTAGAAAAGGCTGAAAATAGAAAGGCAGACAAGAAAGTAGAAAGGGTGATGAGTCACTAATGTGAAACAGTGATATTGCATCATTACACTGGGTCAAAAAAGTAAACTGCATCAAATACAGTTGCTGTGTGTGTGTGTGTGTGTGTGTGTGTGTGTGCGCGCGTGTGTGTGTGACAGCTTGTCACAGTTCTTTGGGGGTCTGCATCATCTCATTGTGTCTGGTATTCTGCAGTCTGGTGCTCTTGGGTGCCTTTTGTTGATTCCTATGTAAACATATTTAGGGGACTATTCTGGCTTCCGTGGCTAACTGGGATTTACACACTCAGCTCCCTTTCCAAAAGCTTGAAGCAGGAAGACTGGGCTGGAGAACAGGGAACACAGACTCACAGTCTGCCTCCAGTTTCCAAGAGAGTTTGCTGCTTCCTGCTTTGCCTCACATTGTCCTCCAGCCGCTGACCCTCTGGATGCTAAAAATTGTGACTGCTACCACACTCTCCCTCCCCACAGCCCCCAGCTGCTCCCCTTACTGCAGGATGACAGGGTCCCTCTCAAGAGATGGCAGCTGTGAGAGGGACAGATGTAGGCTTCTATCCAGCACCATAGAGGAGGAAGTAAGAACTTAGCTCCAGGTCTTTAATATTTGGTGTCATCTCAGTTACTTTTCAGTTTTATTATTCTCTAGTCCCTCATTTATTATCTACTAGCATAGTATCAAGTATCTTGATATGGAAACTATGACTTGTATTAGAAAAGAGAGACTTCATACATCTTATGAAATCATCCTCTACAGAACTGTGCCAGCTGTATGTCTCTTGCTATAAAATCCATTTTCCACTCTTCCTCTAAGGAATTTCACGCCCAAGTTCCTCTTGGCACCTGGATTTCACATAACTGCAGCCAGGGAGAGGCACTGGCCAGACTGGAGGGCAGGAGGAGAGAATGCTGAGATCTCTCCTTCTCTTGCTTGGCTTCATGCAGCACCCCCTACAGTGGCTGTGTCTTCCCTTCACTGCAGATTCACCATGTCCTACCACACTTCTCATTCCCTGAAAGTGAGCCTAGGTCCCAAGTTCTGGTCATACCACTAACTCCCACTGTCTCTCCAGCCTTATGAGTGAGCACAGATCCCTGCTGTCTTCATCAACCATCTCCACTAGGCTTCTCAGATCTTCCACTACCTAAGAACAAATTCCCTAGATTAAACTCCTTCTGTTTAACCATATACAGTGGTGTAACCATATACTGTCCTCTGTTAAGACCATCACAGAGAAACCATCATAACCAGATGTAGGGAAACACAGTTTTAGGAAGATTATTTGCAAAGACAGAGGGAAATATCTGTCTATCAGCCTTCATTACCGCACTCCCCTACCCAACCAAAAGTGATAGAGTTCACAGTGATAGAGTTCACAGTGTCCTCCCTAATGAGAAAATGTAAATGGGTTTAAAAGCAGGATAAAAGGGATTCAAGGAAAAGACAATGCCATGAAGGACAGAAACACCACCGTGAAGTCAGAACTCTCAGACAATGAGGGCTGATGGTCCTAAATGCAAATTAGTTGAAAAAGGGGGACTTACCAAAGGTTGAGACTATCAGAAAGGGAGAAGATGTCAAGATGAGATGCATAGGGAAATCAACTGAACAAAATCAGAGGAACTGGAGTGATCAGACTGCTTAAAGTTAAAATATCTGAGATCTGTGAGGTTAAGGGACACAGGGCTCCAAAGAAGGGACGAAAGAAGGAAAGATTACACTAGAAAATAGGGAAGGGGGGTAGTTTTGTTTTTGTTTTGTTTTTGTTTGTTGTTTGTTCTTCTTACTCCAAGAAGAAACAGCAAGTATACTAAATAGTTTAAGTCTCTGCTGATATAACTGGACCAATAAAGTTTGTGTATACACAACCTCTCTCAAGGTATAAGGACCATAGTGTCATGTTTTCCACATAAGATTTACTTGGGTGATCCAACTGAATCACTTATGGAACCTTAAATATAAAACAAAATAAAAACAAATTCTAGGACCCGTACTCTAGAATTACTGAAACAGATTTTCTAGGGGGGTAGAGTTTTGACTCTGATTTTTAAAGAGCTCCCCACTCAAAGCTGAGAGGCCCAGGTGAAAGGATTACCTGCAAGACCTCGGGGGTAGGGCAAACGCTAGCATAGTTGAATCATCTCCCAGCATCCAGTAGAGGGAAACTTCTTTAAGAGAAGTGAGGAAATCTGGGTGATATCGCAGAATTAGAAGAAACATTTCTCAATAAATGTTTCTGGAAATTCTGGACAGTGTTAATGGAAAGTTGTTTCCAGCAGACCTGGGTAAGCCTTCTGTTTGACAATTGTCTTGGGAGGAACCTGTCTCATTCTAGACAAGAATAAGAGTTCGATATCTATGCATACTTCCTTGTTTAGGATGTACATGTCTATGGATCGCCTCCATTTCTTTTTCCTGCATCTGTGGTTTGGTCCTGAAATAATTTTACCCAACTTTCCTCAGTATGGCAGTTTCTTTTAATTCTCAGTTGGAAGGTTCTGGAACATTAAACAAAACAAAAAGACTCTTTGAAAAATATTATTTTATAGAGCTATTTGTTGCTCTTATTTTACACACAGAATGATGATTACTTCTCTGGGCTTTTTTTTTTCCCTCTTCCTTTTTTTGTTTAGAGATAACTAGATAAGCAATTTTTAGAAAACAGTCACAGACACCCATTACTAAATGCCTAGCACATTCGGGGAAGCTTCAAGACCATTTGTAACACCACTGAAGACATTTTCAATAACTGGTACAATTTTGAAATGGAAATTGCTCTTGGTGTTAAATTTTAAAAGCAATTTTGTTTGGAAATATTAGTGCAGTCTACAAAGAAAAATCAAATCATATGGCTAAGGGGACTAACAGCCTTTGAAGCTTTAGTGGTAGAGGAGATTTCTCATTCTTTTCTTTCTGCTTGCTTGCCTTCCCTTCCGGTCTTCCTTCTTTCCTTTGTTCTGGCAAATATAAGGAACACAGAATAAATAAAACACCCATTATGTCTGCCTTTATGGAGCTATAGTCCAATGAGACAATTAGATAATAAGTAAAGAATTATATCAGAAAAAGTAGTTACAAATGTGAGTACATCTGAATGTAGGATTTCACATAGGGTGTCAAGTGAGAAGTTTCAGTGCCTTTCAGACATAGGAGAAAAGACAGGCAGGTGGTTAGAAGGTTAAAGTCAAAAGATAAGTTGTGCTTAATAGATTAGAGGCTAAAACCATCCTGATTCAGCATTGTTTCCTTTGCACTATCATTTGAAATGACCTGGACGAAATTTATTCTTTCGGGTAATAATCACTAATACTTAACATAGTGGTAGTACATATGTGGTCTTCAATGATCTGGTCTTCAGTATAAGTAAAGAGGAAAGATGGATGTGTTTGGAATGGTTAAGTAGAAAGCCCTATATAATTCAAGCCAAAATGAGATCTGAGGCAGGCACTGATATGGGAGTCCAAAGGAGAAGATCAGGAGCCCCATGTACAGGGTTAGGAAAGAAGAAGGACATGAAGAGAAAAAGTATTCTGATAAGGGAACAACTACAGGTTTCCCCAGCTATATGAAAGTAGAACTCTTATGAACCTTTCCTAAGCCAAAATGGCATAAGGAAAAACGCAATTACCATTAATTAAGATGGAAAAACTTTCGAGCATTCTCAGACCCCAAAAATAACCTTTAGGCACAAATTAAATGGAGACAAAGTCCAGATGCTCACAGTCACAGTTCAAAGCTCTGAGGCTGGAGGGTAGGGCACTGAGCTCAGTTCCTGGGGGAGGGAGCCACTTGCTCACCTGCCCACTGCCTCCCCAAGGCTCGCT
>PITA01013000.1:0-41286 GCA_004023965.1 Spilogale gracilis
AAAAAAAAAAAAAAAAGAAAGATGTAGGGTGCCTGGGTGGCTCAATCAATTAGGAGTCTGCCTTCAGCTCAGGTCATGATCTCAGGGTCCTGGGATTGAGCCCTGTGTCGGGCTCCCTCCTCCATGGAAAGTCTGCTTCTCCCTCTCCCTCTGCTCTTTCCCCCTGCTCATGCTTGCTTGCTCTCTTTCTCTCTCCCTCTCAAATAAATAAATAAAATCTTTTTTTAAAAAAAGATGCATAATCTCTTAAGTAGTAAGTGTTAGGGAGAGAAAAAAGCAGGGAGGGAGGTAGGGAGTGCTGGGGAGAGGAGTTCAGTTCTCCAAAGGATGGTAGAAGTGTCACTGGTCGGGAAATGGGAAGGAAGGGAGAGCACTGACTTGGGGAGGAGCGTTCCAAATAGAGGGAACAGCAAGTGCAAAGGGCCTGGGGTCAGATGTGTCCAGGGAGTGGGAGGGTTGGCAAGGAGGCCGCTTAACCCGAGTGGAGTAAGTGAGGGGGGATTGAGAGGTGATGAGGTCAGAGAGGTGATGGGGACAATTCTGTAGATGGTCACAGGCCATGGGGAGGCCTTAAGGCCCCCTGGAGCATGATGCAAAGCCACCAGAGGATTCTGAGCAAAGATTGCCATGATCTGACTTCTGCTTAACAAGATGGTCTGGCTGTCGTGTGGAGAGTAGGATGAAGAGGTCCTGAAAGGGGAAGCAGGGAGACCAGGGAGGTCGTGGTGCACCATCATCCAGGTGAGGGAGAGTAGAGGTTGCACAGGGAGGGTAGGATGCCTACGAGGGCCTGAGAGAGGCCCACCATGAGCCACACTGTAGCCAGAGACCACAGGCTTTGAGAAAGTGACAGTCTGAGACCTCTTGGCCTCACTCAGGGAAACACAGTTCCCGGAAGTGGATGGACCTAAAAGTCTAGGAGACCGAGCCTGAAGGAGGAGACAACAAGTCAGAGGGCCGCCTCTGGGAATTTCCTTCATCAGCACTTCGAGACAACAAGGCAAACAGGACACCTCAGGCCGGAGGGGCAGAGGGGTGAGCAATCCATTGGTGTGCGCACAGCAGGGGGATGAGGGATGGGGGGGCCTGGCACAAAGGATCCCTTTCTGGTTTCGCGACTTGTTGGCTTCAGGCGAGGCACGAGCTCTAGGACAGGCTGTTCAAGGCTGACCCAGAGTGGTAATGGCCAGTTACATATGTCTTGATGGACTGGAAAGCAATAAAATGAATGAATTCCTGGCTTAACGATTTACAGACTCGGAAGGTGACAATAGAATATGGGTGATCCAGAAAGGGTTGGAGAGAATTCTAGAAAGAGGAAGAGTGAAGTCCTGTGGGCAGCACCCGCAGTGCAGGCGTGGCGCACAGGAGCTTGGGGGCCACTCAGAGCTGCGGATTTAGCTTTGCAGGCTGAGGACCGGGAGGCTTGAAGCTGGAGAGGTAGAGCCAAGAGGGGCGATAAACCACCAAAAGAAACTCGGCCTCCATCTCCAGGCACCGGAAACCGCACAAAGGGTTTTCAGGAGGGAATAACAGAGTCCAATGTGCATTGTAAAGAGATCATTCAGGCACTTCTACGGAGAACAGATTTGAAAAGCCTGGGCCAGGCAGCCCAGAGGCCCCTGGGTGAGGGTCGGGTGGAGTTGGGATCCTCTGACCCAGCCAGTGGCTTCTCCTCATCCTGCCCCGCCCCTCCCCGCGGAATCCAATGGGTCAGGAATCTCTCGCCTTCCCCACAGAGCCACTGTCAACCTGGGAGCCCGGGGGAGAGATATCATAAAAGGAGCTCTCGAGGGAGAAGGGGCGGGAACCTTCTGTGGGGTAGCCCTCATCCATCAGCCCTCCCAGCAGCTGCTGACAGCGGGCCCCTTGAGAACGCTGGTAACAAGGGGTCCCCAGGCTGGGCAGGAAGCTGAAAGGCGAGGCGGGAAGGAATCATGGCGGCTGTGGACAAGGAGGTTAGGCAGCGGCAGGAGCACATCCCTGGGGAGAGAAAGCGCACCTTAACTGCACACAGGCTCCTTGCTCTCCCGAAGGGGAGAAGGGTTGTCCAGAGCAGCCCCCAGGTGAGCACCCCTCACCCCACTTCACCTCCTGGTTCAACATGCTGGGGCTTACTGGGTAAGAGAAGGAAAACCGGGTCAACGGAGGCCTAGCCACCCCAAAGGAAGTCAATGCTGAGAATTTCCATCTAGACCCTGCCCTTTCGAGAACCACCCCCTCCCACCAGGCACACCCCCTCCTCAGCCCCCCCCCCTCAGTCCTTTCTCACAATTACTCTTTGTTCCCCACTAGGATACCTCATCCTGGTTTCAGGGAAGGCCGAGGTGCTTGCGGGTGTTAGCTTTGGTCTACACAGCAGTCTTGGGAGATTAAAGACCTTTCCCCAAATCCCCCAGCAAATCAGAGCAGCGCAAGGGTAGCCAGGATTCCTGGGCAGGGAGCACAGAGCAAATCCCATCTGGGCACCAGGGAACCTTCTCTCATGCCTCGAAAGGCCTCAGAAAGCCATGGGCCGGCCAGCCCGAGACTTCATTAAAACTGCTCGGTGGCCCGGGTTTGCTGCAAACCCATTAAACAGCCGACATAATCCATTCATACATAAAAATAAGGGAAGGGGAAGGAGTGCAGTCCCACAGGATGTGTGTCTGGGAGAAACAGTTTCCATAAAAATCCAAACAGAAATGAAGTTCACGGGGAGGTTTTGGCTGCAGTCACTTTTTGGCTTCTGGAAATTCTAGCCAGGGGAAGATTTCCTTGGTGGCCCATTTGGAAGGGCTCTGACTCAGATTTGCAAAAACGACAGAGTGGAGAGGGGTTCCCCGTGTCTTTGCTGACCACCCTGCAGCTGAGGGATTGTTCTAGAAACCCGGAGTACTTGTTCAAGGCGGCTGGCTGGGCTTCTGGTGGTGGTTCCGGGGGCACACGGCAGGTTAGCACGGGCGGGCCTCGACCACCCCCAAACCGGGCCACTGGGCGTGTCTGTAACAGCTGCGGCCATGGAGACACTCCCAGAGCTTTGGAAAAGGGAGGAAGACGGCAAGATTTAAATAACTCAGGCAGCAGAATCCCTGTTCCTTCCCATGGGAAACTAGTCCACAGGCCAAGAAACCCCACCAACGGGACCCCTCTCTACAGCCTTCGCCAAGGCCAGCAGGCCCACCACGTGTCCCCGCACACAAAGACATGTCGACTTGCAGAAGAGGTTAGGAGTCATCGGATTATTTTTTTTTAATAAGCTGGTAAGCCAGTATTTTTATTCTCTGTCATCTTTAAGAGAAAAAAAGCCAGAAGAATGCAGCTAGTTTCTTAAATTAGAGATCTGTTGTGTAATTAGCCCATTTTATCTTCTGCGAGTTGTTGCTGTTTTCTCTCCGTGGTTTCCAGAAATGTCATTGGCTAGGCTTAAAAGTAGAGTTTTTTTTTTTTTTTTACTTCCAGAGAAAAATTCTATAAATATTTTCTCCCTTTTAGCATGTTTTAAATTTGAACGACATATTGTAAAGATAGCAAGAGTTAGGAAAGTCTCTCTTGGCCGCCAATGAAATGCAGTGGGAAAAGTGATTAGAGAGGGAACTTCTGTCCACAGAGAACACCACCGGGCCACTACCACTCCCCCCGCAAAGGTTCAAGAGCCAGTGTACCCCAGCCACCTCTGCTCAGCTGGTATTCGCGGGCTTGGGAGCTGGAAAGAGGGGAGAACTATTCTCAGGGTGAGCAGGCAGCCTTTACTCAAGCAAATGGTGTCACTTGTTGATGGTCACAATTCCACACTTAGTGATTCACTTCTTTGGGAGAGATTTGAGGCATGGATCTTCCATAGTTAGGTATGCTTAATGGTTTTTCATTTTCAACTGCATACCTTTCTATCCAGCAAAAGTATACAAATATACCACATGTGAGTAAAACCCTATGTAGAGGGATCTTCATAGCCGGGTTATTTGGAGCTATAAAGGACCAGAAACAATCTGAATGGATATCCATTGATAGGCAGCTGATTAAATAATGCCTGGCAAGCCTCATAATAGAATGTTATGCTGCCATTAAACAGAAGAGCAGTAGAGCACTAGGCATCGCCACAACGCACTCTGTGAGACATAGCGGTAAGTGGAAAACCGGGACATGTGGAACTTTTATCATATGTTTATAATATGCTGTCATTCGTCTTTTTAGAAAGGATATGTATGTATCACCTTGTATTAGATGTTGGCAGCAGGGGTGGCCTTCAGGAACGGGAGGAGAGTTGGAGACTGACTTAGTTTTATATATAAATATACACGATATAGATGCCCTATTGCGCTGCTAGCTTATAGCTCGCTTCCCTTCGCGGATTTTGCGAAGACCGCATTCATATACAACCACATACGCATATCCTCCTATATCCCTGGAAGGGTACAGAAGAAGTTGGGGGGAGGACGGCACAGGGGAACATCTCTTGATTCCAAAGAATGACCTTGAAGTCATTTCATGTTGTTAAGAGGCTGTTCTCCCAGACTGCGGGGGAGGGGAGCTTGCTGATCCCAGGCGGGAGCACGGTGGCCTGAGAAAGTAGAAGAACACGCATATGCCGCTCTGTGTGGCTTCGGGTCCACACAGGGAACCTTGCTGCTGAGGACGAAACGCACCCCTCCCTGCATGCCCAGGGCCTAGCACAGGGTCTGCCCTTTCAAAGTAGATATTAGAGCCAGTCAAGCTGGGGCCCCGGCTGTGCGATCCTGGGCAAGTGACTTAACACCTCAGAAGCTCTTTCCTCATCTGTACAACGGGAATGATGCTAATACACTCTTCGTAATGCTGGTGCAAAGTTAGGTCAATGTGCCGGGCACCCGGGGGGGTGCACAGTGATAACATTATTGTTATTGCCCCCGGTTTACAGATCAGGAAGCTAGAAATCAGGGGAGGAAAACAACTCACTTGAGTTTCCATCCCAGAGCTGGGATTTGAACCCGGTCCCATCTGACTCCCAGACGCGTCACCTGGCCGCCTGTCCATTGCATCCCACGCCACCAGTCCACTAAACACCAATGTGATCTTCATGACGGAGCAAATCTCGATTCTGCACCTGTGCGGCTGGCGGCAGCCAGGTCATTGGGAACACTCCTCCCAGGAGCCATCAGCTGGGAGGCCCGCAGCCTCTTCCACAGCTCGGCTCCCTCTCCCTCTCCCCCTCGGCTGCCTGGAGGCTGCTGACCATTTGGAAATTGCTGAGCTCTGATCGGAAATCAATGTTGGAGCGTGAGGAGTGTGCGGGCATGGGAGGAAGGGAACCCAGGCTGTGTTTCCTTTCCCCCTCCAGCCTGGCTTGAGGACATTCCGAAGTCCTGGAAGAAAATGCCTAACTCGGTGGTGCCTGGGTGGCTCAGTTGGTTAAGCGACTGCCTTCAGCTCAGGTCATGATCCTGGAGACCCAGGATCAAGCCCCACATCAGGCTCCCTGCTCCGCGGGAAGCCTGCTTCTCCCTCTCTCACTCCCACTGCTTGTGTTCCCTCTCTCGCTGCGTTTCTCTCTGTCAAATAAATAAAATCTTTAAAAAAAAAAAAAAAGAAAGAAAAGAAAATGCCTAACTCCCCTAGGATAAATGGACTAAACTGCCGGGTGTTTGATAGCTTGTCCTCAGCCAGGCCCTCCTAAGAAGGGCCCATAGCCAGGCAACCCTCTGTCCCCCACCCCTGTATCACCTTGCCTTGGTTTCCCTTGACGTAGACTTGGGGTGCAGAAAGCAGCAGGTTGGTGGAGAAGGAGATGCCCGATCAGCGCGCGCGCACACACACACAGTGGGCCTCGCGGAGCCCACAGGAGTTCGCAGGTACTCTGTTGAGGGACGCACACAGCCAGGAGCTGGGGACCCAGCGCTGGTCGGGGACTCTTCCTTACGGGCGAAGGCTCATGCTGCTAACATGGCGCCAGCAGAAGGGAAGTAAAGAACATCGGAATTTTAGACGATATCTTGAATTGGGGCTGGTTTTGTGTTTCTCTCAAGCTCAGAATATGCAGTTTCTGATACCTGAGCTCTAACAGGAAAGAGAGATGTCTCCGCTAGGTGCCTGCCTTCAGAGGGAGGGATAGGACACACAGGAGTCAACTGGTGGGGGCAGGGGGTGGGACGGCCACCCACAACCAGGAGAACCACCTGCCTGTTCACTCAGCCCAACAAAAGGCCAAAGATGAGCTTCTGAGTGACCCCAACAGCTGAGAGCAGCCAAGGCCAAAGTCCATGGTGAGAAGCCAAAATTCGGACATCCATAGCTCACAGGTCAACGTTATGCGCGCTCTCGCTCTCTCTCTCTCTCTCTCTGCAGTCAGCAAGAGCACTGGAAGCCAATGAGCCAGATGGAGTGAGTCCGGAAGTCCAACTTTCAGAAAGAAAAACTTAGTCCTCAAGGTACATGTGCAGACTGCTTAACAGCAAAAGATCCCGAGGCCAGAGTGGACCACAGACTACAGAGATTTTAGAAGCAGTCTGCTATTGGACAGTTGCCTAGGTTCATTCTGGAGGGCTTCTGGGGACTTGGCTGTCCTGTGCCACATGGGTTACAGCTAGGTCTGCCTCTCAACAAACTCAACCCTTAAGCATTGAAGTGTGCTAGGGTTCCTTCATTCTGAAAATAGGCCTGCATCCGACTTCTTCCACCTACTAGCTGCGGTCCTTGCCTAAGTTATTTGAGCTCTCCAAGCATGACTTTCCTCTTCTGCAAAATGAAGCTAATGGCAATACCGACGCCAGGGTGGCGTTGTGAAGTTAAAGAGCATTAAGAAAATGTTCAGCATTTAGTCCAGTGCCTGGCACAGAGTAGGCCCTCAAGAAACACGACCTCCACGTCCCCAGAATCCTAGCCAGGGACAGCTCGGGGGCCTGCTTGCTAGAACTCCGAGTGGAGACACAGCTGCCAAAGTGAATGCTACTCACCGGCTGATTTTCCAGAAGGCTCTCTAAATCTATGCACCCTAGACTCTGTCCCAAAGAGGAAGGCAGAGCCCCCCGCTCACCACCTCTTCATCCTGCACCTTCCTTATAGACCTAAATTTTAGGCATTTAGGTCTCACGGCCAAGGGGGATCTCCCTGGGTCTCCGGCAGAGGGGGCACCCATCAGCAGGGTGCAGAGGAGCTGGTCTTCTGGGCCCAGAGAGGCCGCAGCCGCAGCCCACACGGGTGATGTTCCGAAGGGGCTGGGTCCAGACACATCTCGAGGGAAAACTGCAACACAGGCGTTGCACTTATTGGCGCCATAAATCACCGACCATTCAAGTTCCGCTGCCCCTCCGTGCCCCTGCTCCCTTCCAGGCAAACTGCCGCCACCCGCCCTGGTGACTCCCCATACAAGGGCCAGAGCCAGCTGCTCACTTACAAGCAAGATGAGTTCGGCTAAGTTTATTTTTTTCTCCTTTTTCACAGATCTCAACAGCCTTTGTTCCTGAACAATGAGCAGTGTGCAGCTGTGGAAGGTGGAAGGGGCCAAGGGCTGGGGCGGGGGGAGGGTATGGGGTGGGGGCGGGGTGTGCTGAGAACCGGGGCTCCGTTGCTCTGCGCACCTCGGACCCGCGATCCGCTTAAGGCTGACTCCCAGCCAACCCTCCTCAGAGCTGCCGTCCTTAAGCAGCACGTTGTCCTACACTGCTCATAGCCCTTGTTAAAAATTGGTTACAGAGTTTGACTCAGCCTCAAAGCCTACAGACCTGCAAGTGTCACCTCTGAGGGTCCCTTCCTTCCAAGGGCACTGTCACCAGGTCTTCCTGATTTCCTCTGCTTCAGCAGGAAAGACCAGGTACGAAGAGACCTCTTTTACTCAAGAGTCTTTTTATGACCTGGGCAGTGGAGACCAGTTGTGTCCTGGGGGGAAAAAAAGCCTCAAAAAGCAGAGAAAAAGCCCCAGATCAGAGCCAAGCAAGGAAGAGGGAAAGGATGAACAAGGAGATGAACAAAGGATGAACAAGATTTCATCACATATCTGCAATCGAAGGCCGTCCTGCATGATGTATGCACACGTGTCGCCCCGCTAAGAAATTCTCCAAGACCTGAGCAATAGTCATCTCCCGGTGAAAGGAGGTTCTGGATGACTTCGGTTTGCCTCTATTTCTCAGCTCCCCTTGGCTGGCTCCTGCGATTGAGGAGAAGTTATCTATTCTCTCCATGTTCGGGGGCCTTATCTGTAAAATGGGGGCATAACAACACATATCACAGAGTGCTGTTTTAATGAGTCAGTGAGCTTCTACATATCAACATCTTGGCGCACACTCAGGCAAATGTGGTCACAGAACCAACAAATATAACAATCATAGGGGCGCCGGGGTGGCACAGTCGGCTAGGCATCCAACTCTTGATTTCCGCTCAGGTCATGATCTCAGGGTCATGGTTTCTAGCCGCAAGTCAGGCTCTGCACTTGATGGGGAGTCTGCTTGAAGATCCCCTCCCTCTGCCTCTGCCCCTCCCTCCGCTCGTGCTATAAATAAATAAATAAATAAATAAATAAATAAATAAATAAATCTTAAAAAAATAAGGAGAAGAGGAAAGTCCCTGCACGTGGCCCCGCACACACGCATGCACCAGCTAGTAAAGGGGGCTCAGGCCATCTTTCTGACCTAGACTCCCTCTTCCCGCCCCACTGGGCAGGCAGCGTTTCCTGACCTGCAGCATTGGGGAAATCGAGAACACGGTTCTGACTCTTTGCCCTGCCCCCAGCGCGCTGCCCGCAGACCCCACAGGGAGACCCGGGCTTGGCAGGAGGACCTGTCCACAGAGCCGCATTCCAGGGCACAGACCAAGAAGGAAGGCAAACCCACACACCAGGAATGCAGTCGGCCCCGGCAAAATAGCGCCGCTGGCTGCCCAGATCCCCATCATAAAAGTTTAATGTAATTACGCAGGAATGAGGAACTTCCGGTCAGAGTCAGACTAAAGAAGGCACTCAGAGAAGGCTGGGCCAGCCGAGGCAGGGGAGGCGGTGCTTACAGAGGAACAACTTGCCTTTCGCCCCCACCTAGCCCACCCAGAGCCTGCAGGGGTGGGGGGGGGGTGTTGTATTCGGGCTGATTTCCAAAACAAAGGTCCCACCCAGCCCAAAGAGAGAGGCTTGGGACAGCCTGAGTGCCAGCAGGCAGTATGGCTGGTCTCCCACTATTTGGGGTGCCCCCACAGGCCTGGGCCTTGTCTTCCAGAAGCCCTCAGGCTGCCAGGGAGGAGAAGGGTGGTGTGACAAGGATGCCAATGGTAAGAAGGGCCTACACTCTGTGGTGAGGGTGTGGTCTGGAGTTTGCTAGCCAGGAGAGAGGAGGATGTGCCTAGCAGGAGATCAGATAAAAGCCAAGTCCAATAGAGGGTACAGTGAGTAGGGCAGGGGGAGAGGCAGGGCAGGTCACTGGTGTCGGTGTGCCCACCCCTGAAAGAAGGACTAGACCCCACACAGAAACTGCCTCTCTCACAGCCATCCCCTTCTCAGCCCACCTTGCCCACCACCACCCATCAAAAACCCTCCACCCCCACTGAGATAGACCTCTATTGACCCATCCTCATAGCCATAGCTAGCCTGGAGACAGCTCTTCTCTGAAACTGGCTCAAGAACTCTAAAGCTCCTTTGCGGGCCTTGACCCGGCCCCTCTCTGAGGACTCGGCCACAAGCCAAGCCACCTCCTTAGTGCCCCTCCCTTGGAGCTTCTCTTCCAATGGCAGAGACGCAAACTAAACATCTCGACAAATCCAAGTGCCTATAATTAAAAGCTGCAGGAAGGATGATGTAGGCCCAGCAGCGGAAACCAGGAAAGAATATAATAGGGACCTGTTTCAGGTTGGGGGCGGCAGTGACACATAAGTAAGCCTCGAGATGGAGCGAGCCAGAGGAAGCAAAGAGAGAGCAGCGCATGCAAGTGAGCTGAGGAGGGAAAGTTTGGAGCTTTTAAGGAACTTAAAAAAAAAAAAAAAAAAAACTAAGGTGCCAGAGGCCTAGGGAACTAAGGGAGGGCCACACAGCAGGGAGCGTTTTCCAAAGCATGGAGAGTCAGGGTTTATGTCCCCTTGCCTTAAATCTGGATGGACTTCTCTCTGGCCCACAACCAAGAGGACGTGGCAGAAGTGACAGCACCTGACATTGGAGGCTGGGTTAGAGACGGGGAAATCAGCTGGCACCTTGGTGATTGGAAAAGTGAGTCTCAGGGCAGCCACGTGGGAGATGGGACCACCCCAAAGCGGCCATGCTGTGACGAAGCCCGAGCCACAGGGTTGGGTGGCGACAGGTGCAAGCACGAGCCTGCAGCTGGGTCTCCAGACACCGTGGAGCAGCGACAAGCCATTCCTACAGTGCCTTCTTCAAATTCCTAACCCGTAGACTCTGAGCATAATGAATAGTGGTTTTATGCCTCTGAGTGTGGGATGGTTTGCTGTGCAGTGACAGTTACTGAAACAAGGCTGGAGAGGAGACTGAAGAGGCAGAAAGAACCAGAGTCCAGGTTGTGGGCCATATCAAGGGTTGGGAGTGCTGCGCATGTGCCCTCCAGCGTCACGGAAGGGCCGCGGGCAGGAGAGTAGACGATCAGACTTGCAATATGGAGAAGGGTCTGGAAGGATGGCTGTGACAGAGCAGGTAGAAGGCATCTCAGTGGTCCAAGAAAGAGGAGGGGGATTAGATGGGGGGGGGACATGGCCATGGGTTCAGATGGATGGCCTTGGGAGTCATGCTGGAGGTAAGATGGTCAAGACCAGGAGCCAAACTGGATTTGAGACATAAAGTACCAAGGATGGCTCCCGGGTTTCTGGAAGGAGCCCCTGGAGGGCTGGAGGGGCCGTTGATTAAGGTCAGAAATGCTGAAGGAGCAGCAGCTTTGAGTTGGGGCTGGAGGGGAAAGGAATCAGGTGTTCCACTTTGGAGGCATTAGGTTTGAGATACTAGGGACCCTGCCGCATTGGATGCCAGCGGATGGCGGGAGGGGGGTACTGTGGACATCTGGAGCTCTGAGAAGAGGTCTCGTCTCAAGCGATCAGCACACGGATGGCATTTACAAAGCCATGGAAGGAAACGAGATGTTCGGGGGAGGAGCCAAGGGAAATGCGGAGGGCCCGGGGACTGAGCCAGGAGACAAGCAGCTCCTAGGGGGCAGGCCGAGGAGGAGGCCTGGAATAAGAGAGTAGGGGGAGCCCTGGAGGGCCCAAGGAAATTCCAGACGCCGTGATGTCCTGGAAGCCAAGCCAAAGTACAATTGCAAACCGGAGAGGGTGGTCAGCGAGGCTGTGTACATTTTGCTGACATCCTGTACACGGAAACTTTCCCTGTAAACCCACAGCGCCACTTACTTATTAGAGACTACTCTTTGCAAAGGGCTATTCTGGGTCCTAAATAGAGCTGCTCTAGATTTAAAGTCAACAGCAAGACAAAGAATGCCATTTTCTATCAGGGCCCTGGCGGCAAGATCCTTCCTTGGAAACTGAAGGTCTGCCTTCTAGAAGCTTGTGGGCTTAATGAATGAACAAGTCACATAATAGAGCCATAAAGTTAGAATGGCAATCACCACCTCAAGCAGGGACTTCTTGCCACCCTCCAAGATCTGTCCTCCCTTCTTCCCCAGCAATCAAACTCCCAGATTTTTCCTACGCGCATGACCACCTAGAACAAAGACTACATTTCCCAGCTTCTCTTGCAGGTAGGTACGGCCCTAAATTCTAGCCAATGGGTTGTAAGAGAGGGGAGGGCCTACAGAGACCTTAGAAGGGAAAAGCACAAAAACAGAGGGCTTATGAACCCAGATACTGAAATGAGACTGATTTCAAATCTTGATCCGGTTACTTCCTAGCTGTGTGACCTTGTGCAAGTAACTTAACCTCTCTGTTTCTCCATGTCCTCATTTGTGAAATGGGGCAAATAATCTTCGCAGGATGGTATTTGTACTTGGAACAGGGATTGGCACATGGGAAATGATGTATAAGCGTCTTCCATGATTATTATTATTATCAACCTTAAAAGAAGGTGGCATGCCCTTTTCCTTGCCTTTCCTCCTTCTTACTGGCTGGAATGCAGTCATGATGGCTGGAGCTGAAGCAGGCATCTTCGACCATGAAGTGGCCCTGGGAACCGAGGTCCTCCATGGTGGACTGGGTTACCTGGGAAGCTCCCCGGGGAAATGGAAGAGAAAAGAGTGTCTCCTAAGATCCACAGGCCTGGAGGAACAGAGAAGTAGGTCACAACAGCTAGCAGGACCCCAGCTGCACAAAAAGGGAGGCAACATATGTTTAAGAAGAATCCTGACTTGAGCAGGCAGTGGGGAGCCACAGAAGGTTTGTGATCAGAGGAGCAGCAAGATAAGCAAGGGTCCGGGGCACTTGGCCGCCCTCGGTGAGCTGGTGACTCTGAGGAGGGAAGACCATGCACGGGGCTGCTGATCCTGCCGCCAAAGGAATCTAGAAAGGAGAGGAGAGGGCAGCGCTGGGCTGAAAGTCACCAGACCTCAGTGACATTGCTGTCTGCATGTTTGCAGATCACAGCTTAGTGTTTCTTTCCTTTTCTTTTCTTTTTCTTTTTTTTTTTTTTCTTGCAACTTAGTATTTCTGAGGCCACCTGGGGCTGCTCCGGTTTCCTCCAGCATCCTAAAGAGCCAGTGAGGTTACTGGCCCAGCAGCCTGGAATCATCATGGAACCTGATGCCCGAGGCTGCTTTGGCCTCCCAAGCGGGACTAGGGCAGAATCCGCCCATCAGAAGGTGCCCCCAGGGAATGCCACTGCAGGGACGATGGATGGGGCCAAAACTGCATGTGGAGCCCTTGGCTTTAGCCCCCTGCTGGGTCTGAACATTCACCACCCTCCCGCAGTGAAGAATAAAACAAGCCAACAACAAGAAGAGGAGGGGGACCATTCCCATGCCTGCTCATGGACAAAATGTCGGCCAAAGAAGACAGACACAGAAGGGGGGACAATGCTTGTGCGTGACTGGCTCAGTCGATAGAGCGTGTGACTGTTGATTTTGGGGTTGCAAGTTCAAGTAAAATAAAACCTTTCAAAAGTTAAAAAAAAAGGGGGGACAGTGCTAGATGATTCCATCTTACAGTTAAAAAGCAGGCAATCCATCACCTGTGAGAGAGGTCGGGCTAGTGGTCGTCTCTGGGAGTGGGGTGCGCTAATTGGGGGGTGCACTAATGGAGGGGCATTACAGGACCTTCTGGAATGATGGGGAAGTTGTGTATCTTGACCTGCAGCCACGGGGCCGGGCTCTACCAGGCCCCTCTCCTGAGCTCGTCTATTAACATGGCTCTCTGCGGCTGCAATGCAATTAGGGGAAAACAATGTCTGCGGCCCAGATGCCACTGCGGAAGTGACCAGGAGGAACAGCGAGGGAGGGGGCCGGCCCACGGGAGCAGCGACAGCAGACGCCAGGCAGAGCCTGAGGAGCCTCGCCAGCCAAAGCCCCCCAGGCCAGGCCGGCAGGGAAACCGGTACCGGGAGCAGAGGAGCCCCAGCCTCGCAGGGGAGGGCAAACTGGGAACCCTGCTGTCGTCCGCTCTCCTGCCACTCCACTGAGGCGCGACACAGGACAAGACGTGTTTAAACATAAATAAACAGGAGCAGCAAAAGGAAAGAGAGAGAACAAAGGCGAGGGAGGTGGGGGAGGAAGGCAAACAAGACCAACGGCTGGAAAGCAAGCCCGGCTCTTGCTGTCATCTGGAGGGCTCCTGTGTGGGTCTGGCTGTCCAGACACACCTCCAGGCTGTGGGTGCAGGGGAGAAGGCAGGCACCCCACAAAGCGCAAGACTGAGGCAACCCCCAATTGCCCAAATGCTCCCACCCCCATCTGTCCCCTCAACTGTTGTTTCAAGAGGGCTCCTGCAATGCACTGGGGTCCCGGACCCCTGGGGTTTCCCCGCTGCTGTTCTGCCCCACCCTGTGGAGCCTTGGGGGCATCCTCACATGTCCCATATGGGGACTGTTTCACCCACAAAACTGCTAAGGCTGGGAACCTTGAGGTTTCAGCCTCCCCAGTGACGAAAATTATCTCCAGATCTACTTCAGAAAAAAATCAAAATTCCATATACAACAGGCTAGTTTTAGATTTTCCCCCAGAGCAGACCTAGAAACAGGGGATGGGGTTACACATAGTTATCTGGGAGGTGATCCCAGGAATCACAGTGAGAGTGGGCAAGAGAGCGAGGAGGGGAGGAGCCAGTGAATTGGTGCTTTGCTTTACTGAGTGGGTTCCTGCTGCAGGCTACTGGGCACGGTCCTGCCGGGGACCCTCAGGGGCACTATGTAGAAGGCACCTTCAGACTGTCCTCGCAAGAGACAAGGGGGCCGGAAATATGTATCCATCCATCTCCATCCCTCATTGGAAGAAGGTCAATACCCTGCATTATTAATTCCCGGCCCTTTTAGAACAAGCTCCCGCCCTCACCCATGCACACACGTTCGTGCCTGGGCATGCACACATGTGCACACACATAGTCCGTGCATGGTCCTAAAGCCAGAGAACGCCTCAAGCAGAAAGATATAGGAAGCCACCAGCCTGTAAGGAAACAGTCTGCCATGACCTCCAGCGTGGGCCAGCAGGGCACCATCAACACCTGCTACATTTGGTCACCATATAGAGGAGCTACGCTCTGCAGTTCCAAGATGCCAAAAGCAACTCCCAGGTTTGCCCACAACACAAGCCCATGTCAAATTAGCTGAAACAAACAAACAAATGGGAATTTACTGACATAAACTGGAAGTCCAGACAGAGGGTCAGCTTCAGGCATAGCTGGATCCGGGGGCTCAAGTGGCTCCACAGCAATGCCTCCCTTCCTGGCTTGCCTTGACCTTACTCTATAGACAGGCAGGCCCACTAATCCCACAGCACCAGATCCACAGCTTCCTGGCTTAGCAAGCCCAGCAGAAAGAAAGAGCATCCCTCCCCAGTGGCTCTGGCAGAGATGCCCCGAGGGATCTTTTGACTGACCTGGCTCGAATCACGTGCACATTTCTTACCTCATCCCGAGGTCAGGGGAATGAGACATTCTGATAGGCCAGGCCAGGGACACATGTTCCATGCCTGTTGCCACAAGAGAGTGGGCCACTATGATTGACAGCCCCTCGTGCCACAAGGAATGGGACATGGGCCATTTCACAAAGAAAGCAGAGGAGTGACTTGCCAAAGGCTATGCAGGTCATCAGACGCAAGGTCAGGGCCTTGAGCTAGCTGCTTTCTTCCCAAGCAAAGGCAGCCCGTTATCGATGAAGAGACACAGAGTGGGTGCCCCAACAGGCAAGCTTCTTGTGTCATCTTGACCAAAGGTCTTAGCCTCTCTGAGCCTCGGTGTTCTCACCTATAAAATGGGATGAATAACCCTTGCCCACAGGATGGTCGAGATAATTCGATGGTATCTGGAAAACACGCAGCACGGATGCCCACCGTGTTACTGCCCCTACTCCAAATCCTCATGTTCGTTTTCTAGCTTCCAACATTCTTAAAAGCCAGGAGGAAAAAAGGCATCGATGAAGTCTTGGCAGCTTTCAAAAGACATTCCGAAGGACAAGGAGAGGTTGTCTGTATCTATTGCTACGGAACAAACTAACGAAGGACCTCGAAACGCAGTGGCTCAAAACCGCACACGCCTGCTATCTCGGAGCTTCCGTGCCCGGGAGGGTTCGGTCCTCGCCACGGGGCAGCTGGCATCCCCCTCGAGGGGAAGGGTGTCAAAGAGCATGTAGACTTACCTTTCAAAGCACCACAGTGTCCAATCCAGGGTGGAGTTTCCACCAGCTGTTTCCTCTCTTTCCCAATGCCTGTCCAGCTGGGCTCTCGACCCCTCTCCCCTCAGCCCCCAACCCTGCAAGGGTCCCGTTTTGCATAAAAGCAAGTTTCAGAAGCAGAAGTGGCTTGTTTCAGAAGCAACCACTTAGGTCATGCAAAAGAAGGGAGAAGAGCCAAGTGCCACAGGGGGTTCATACTGCTGCCCTCAGGTATCTAATGAGAGAGGGCAGGTTGGGACTGCATTTTGCATCGCGTGTCGGGAGATCCTCCCTGCTTTCCCTGCCCACTGCACTGCCAGTGGCTGGGCTCACGGGGAGAAGCAGACTCTCCGCTGAGCAGGGAGCCTGACACGGTTCTCCGGGCTCTATCTCAGAACCCCGGGATCATGAGCTGAGTGGAAGGCAGATGTTTCACCCACTGAGTCACCCAGACACCCCTTAAAGTACGACTTCTTAAACTTTGTCACCGAAGGGACCCTAACAGCCTCCCGAGGGTCTCGAGTGAGCTCAAAGTGGCACCTCAGCGAGCCAGGCATTTCTCTGGCTTTCCGTGTTTAGCTTTGACATTCATGCCCATCTGCATTCTGTTGCAGCAGACAGCCCTGCACTTGTTTTCATATAAACACAACATTGACCGTGACTTCAAATCAAATACAATTGATCCTCCAGGAAGCACCGCCACCTTGACCCCTCTGGTCCCAAGTGTCCTGGCACCCCTGCAGAGACTGCAGCGTGCAGAGACCCCCAAATAAACTCACAGATGAAAGCCCCCAACGGTAGCTGCCCTGAGCCCTGCCCAATCCCTGGGGGTGGGGGGTGTCCCCCTGACTCCGCTCTACGCTACTGCACTCACATCCCTCCCCTTTGCTTCCCCACCCCAGCCCTACATCAACCCAGAACAGAACTCTGTTAACGGAGAGCAAGGCAGCTGCTACCGACGCCCGAGAGGAAGGGGTTAAAAACATCTTTCATCTCTCAGCAGCGCCTTTATATAGTGTACGTGTGACTCTGAATGGTTATGCCTTTATATAGAGCGTGCTCTGTGCAGAGGGAGAAACCGCCATAGTCAAGGGAACAAAGACGGTTCTAGTCTAACGACCTGCTTTTATTTGTAGGGACCGCATCTCCAAGAGCGGCCTTCAGGTGACATCTGCCACGTCGAGTGGGTGCCTGAAGAATTACACCAATAAACACCATGCAAATGTAAGAGCGATAAGAAGGGACACAGCTAAACCCAAGCCACTCCTGTTTATTGTTTCTGGAAGAAAAAAAAAAGAGAGAGAGAGAAATCACACGTTTCCTTTCGGATGTTTTCACACATAGCCGAACCTTCAAATGCCAACTTTTGCAGAGTGTTTGACCTAAAAATAGTATAATTTTTGTGTCATTTGAAAAGCTGTTTAAAATGACAGACTTGAAAAAAAAATGACATACTTGAGCCTGATTTTTCAAACACACATCTCGGAGGAGATACGGAAGTTGCATGATTTAGGGCACAATCTCTGAAAGAACCGCTAGGCCTTCATTTTGCTAAAATGCACGTGTTCCTGTGGTTTCTCATTGGTAATATCTGCTTGGGTTTTGGGGAGGTTTATTTTGGGGGGTTACCGCTGGGTCTCCTCTTTGTGCTGTGGTGACTAAGAGAAAGGTGGAGTGGGGGAGGCATGGCAGCTCGGGGGAGGCAGAGGGAGTAGCAGTCATGTCCCGGGGGGGCCCCACACACACTTTTGCCTCATAGATTAGCCCCAGCTTCCCCCACTCACTCTGGGGAATGGAAGAACACAGACCTGCCTTTATACTAGCGAGCTCTCCAAATGAGCAAAGCCAGGAGTTCCAGCCCAACCCACTTTGCCGGGCCAGAAGCTGTGGTTTGTTTAGACAGCGCAGGTCATTCCTGTCCACACCCCAGGCTGACGTGGGTTTATAAACACAGAGCACAGAATGCAGCCTGTAAAGTAACCCGGGTCAGAGATACACGCCGCCGATGGGGCAAGGCACAGCGCTGTAGACAGGTTAGGGTGTGAGGGGTTTAACCGGCTCTGCTCTGAGACAGACACATTTCTCCAGACACTGGAAGGACCCCCAGCTTGATGTAAAGTGTGCCAGGCAGAGGCATCCCTCCCCAGGACCACCGGCAAGCCAGGAGAGGCAGTCACCGCTGTAGAAAACCACTCCAAAGGCGACCCTTAGTCCCAAGGTCTCAAGGCAGGGCCAGACTGGACTCCTCTTGGCAGCTCTACAGTCCTTGGGAGCCCCAGAAGGGGAGGCAGGAGCCCCAGGTTAAAATCTTACACCACTGCTAACTGGCTGTGTGACTCTGAGCAATTCACTTAACCTTTCTGGACCCCATCGTCTCGATAGCCTTTCTGGACCCCATCGTCTCGATACGGGGAGTAGGCTGGCTTCAAAAGTCTAATAGTTCTGCTGACTCCTCAATTCACATTCATGAAATGTATGAATGAACAACTGAATTCGTGTATAATTGGCCTACAACAGGGACCCCAAACCCAAGCCACCTGTGCCCTGGGTTCAGCCTCACACCCGCATCCCTTCTCACTGTCTGCAACTCCTCGAGAGCCTCTCATTGCAGAAAAGATAAGCGCTTGAAAAATGCTTCTTACAAACATGAATTCACAGACACATTTTCAATGCTCCAGCGCCCAAGCCTCCCCCCCTTCCCAACCCCCAGCCTGGAGCATTTACCCAAGGCCATGCTCGCCTAGGGTTTCTTGGGCAGTCCAGGCTCTGCTTCCTGCACTGGAGCCCCAGGGAGCCCCAGGGAGCCCCAGGGAGCCCCGGCCCACGAGCTGCTCCACCAGTGACGCTGAAGAAACAAACCTGCCACCCTCTCTCTACTTGCGCTTCACCAGTGGGTTCGTTTCAAAGCCTGTGGGTGGATTTCAATGAGAACAACATGAAAACATGGGCGGATTCTTTTCTCTCTAAAAGAAAAAACCTGGAACAATAAGCTGAAGTAATAACAAGGCAAAATGTGGACATCTGCTCCCCACCCTGCACGACTCCCCAGCTCACTCCTCCCCAGCCTTGTCACCCCACCCCACCCCCACTGGGCACAGATTGCCAAAAAGTCCAAATTAATTCACCTGTGTCGCCTAGGCATTGCTACCTGCTGATGTGTTGCTTGCTACTTACTTGTTCATTTATTAAACTAGAATGTGGTACACCCTCCCTAAGTGCAGGGTGCTGCATGTTGGGGGGCTGTGGAGGCCTCATTTTGAACATGCCTTTAAGGAAGCCTGCAGTCTAATGGGGGAGCTTAGACAAGCCCATTAATAACTATGATACGGGGAGAAACAAGGCGAAGCATAAATACTGGAAGCGCTGGGGAAGAAAAAAAGAACATTGGTTTGTTGGTGGGGAACCTGGAAGTGATGGGCAGGAAGGCTTCATGGAGGAGGTGGCACTTCAGCTGGGCATTAAAGTCTGGGTGAGGTTGCATAAGCCTGGCTAGAAGGGCAAGCATTCTGGACAGAGAATACTGAGTGAGAAAGGGGACAGAGGGGGCAGATGCTAATGGCAGGGACCCATTGTCATCCATATTCATGTGGGGGCCATGGCAGATAAGGCCAGAAAAGCCGATAGAAGAGAACCCAAAGCATGTAGAAAGACTCGGGAGTTCAGAGTCTATTCCGTAGGGAGAAGGAACTACAGAAGGCTTCTTTACCAGGGAGAGTAGATGATCATTTGTCTCTCTCCTCTCACGTCCATTCCTGGCCCTTCTCTTGTTCTGCTCCCATATGTCAGGGAACTACATTTCCCAGGCTGCTTTGCACCTGTCCTCTAGCTCTGCTCAGCCAATGAGAGATATAGGCAGGCAGGAAGAGGGAGATGCCAGGGTATTTCTCCCCACTCAATGCCAGCATCAGTTGCTTCTCAAGCATCTTCTCTGTAGTTCCAACTCCAGCACTGGGGAGGCCGGCAGCTTCCTTTGTTACTAATCTCTGACTCGCTAACCTCTGTGTTACCTCACTGCCCCATTTGCCTTTTCAGCTCCTCCGCTTATCTGTGAAGCCAGTTACCTGGATTAAATTCCCTATGTTTAAATACCTAGAGTGGTTTGTGTTTTCTTGGTTAGACCCTCACTAATACAGGGTACTTAGAACTACTTTGGCTTTGGAAGACACATCGGCTGCAGAGGACCCCATTTAACTGCTTTTGCAATCATCTCCCAGGAGAAAGATGAGGAAGGCCTGAAGTAGGGTGGTGGCAGGAGAATAGACAAGGGAAAAGATGCTCAGAAAGCCCCAGAAGAGGTGACACAGCTGGACTTCCTGGAGGAATGTGATGGGGGCACCGAAGGTGACACTGATTCTCTGCTTGGGCACCCAGGGGAATGGCTACGTGACCCACGGAGATGGGAGCGGAGGGGGAGAAGCTGAACTGGAAAGGAGCTGATGAGCTGGACTTTTCTTTATTCTTTTTCTCCTTTTTTATTGCTTTTTTTTCTTTAACTAATCCATGCACTTGGCTGTTAGGCTTTTCCTCATTGATTTTGGATTGAGGAGATTGATGGAGCAGACCTCTAAAGGGAGAGGGACCCTGGAGATAGAAGCACAAGGCAGGGGACACCTTGAGGCCAGGAATAGGGCTGAGCCCGAGGAGGGGCACAAAGGGAAGCGGGGAGGGGACACACAGGAGCATGGAGAGGCCCACAGGCAGTGGAGGGCCTGAGTGCTGGGCAGTGGCCAGAGGGTTGGGGTGGGGACAGCAGCAGGGCACACGGGCTGTCGCGGCCTGAAGGAAGCAGGGCCAGATGCACACTGGAGGTCATGACATGCGGCCAGTGACACAGAAGTGTCAGTGACAAGCAGTCCTGCAGAGAGAGCAGATGGAAGGCAGAGGGTGGCTTGCTGGAGGCTGAGGCAAATTTGAGCCTGTGGGAAAGGACCCAGCAAAGAGGAAGGACCCAAAGGTGCCAGAGCAAGGGCTTTCATTCACTCCCTGAACAACTGTTGACCACAGGGCAGAACACGCCAAGCACTGTGTTGAGCTC
The DNA here is from genome assembly GCA_004023965.1 of Spilogale gracilis. Classification (NCBI taxonomy): domain Eukaryota; kingdom Metazoa; phylum Chordata; class Mammalia; order Carnivora; family Mephitidae; genus Spilogale; species Spilogale gracilis. The sequence continues at coordinate 20,715 of PITA01013000.1, forward strand.
CGAGGTCGGAGCAGCAAACAACAGCAGTGAAAAGTCCCTGCCGGCTCAGAGCTTCCATGTGAATGAGGGGAAATAGACAATACACAGAAGCACTTCAGATATGTTGCCCTGCGGATGATGGTAGAGACTACAGAGCAGGCCGGGGCGGGGGGAGGTGTAGGAAACGGGACCGAGGGAAAGGCTGTTGTCATTTCAACAGTATGTCAGGGAAGGGGTCGCTAGGAAGGAGATGGAAGGAGGTAAGGAAACAAATCAGGAAGATAACTGGAGAAAGAGCATGCCAGGCAGACGGAACAGTCAGTGTGAAGGTCCTGAGGTCAGAGTGTGCCTGGTGTGTTCCAGGAAGGAGGAGGCCAAGGTGGCTGGAGTGGGGGAAGGCGATGGTGTAGTAACAGGATATGAAGTCAGGGATGTAGGGAGAAGGGGCCAGACCTGGGAGGCCCGGTTAATCAGAACAAGAACTGGAGGTTTTATCTGAGCAAAGTGGGGAGCCACAGAAGAGCACTGAGCTGGAGTGTGATGTGGTCAGGCTGAGAGGATGGAATGAGGAAGGGAGGTGAACGATCTGAAGACTGGGAAGCTACAGTGGCGAGCTGCCTTCCTGTGGGAACCACCGCCCCTGAGGGCAAGCTGGGGCATGGGAGAGGGATGGCTTCCCTGCAGGCAGGTAGGACAAGGACAGGGCCCAGGAGTATCTCGAACCAGGGCCAGGGTATGCCCGTGCACTGGGATTTGACAGCACACAAGAGGAGCTTCCCGCCCCATGAACAGTCCTCGAGTCCCATGCTCTCAGTTCCACAGTACAAAGTATTTATGAACCTCCTGAAGGCCTCCCCCTTTCCCACAAGCCTTGAGCAGGGGTCTTTGCTATTCATCCTCAGTGTCCACGTGACAGGATGGGAACCATGAGCCTCCAGCCCTCTGGACCCCTCCCTGTGCTGAGGCGAGGTCCGCCCTCACACCCTCCCCTAGGTCTCCAGGCTCCCTGCTGACCTGTCACAGAGGCCCCGTGCAGACCAGGGCCACTTCGATGCACTACCCACAGGTTGGCCCTGCCCCAGGAGCCATCCTCGTCCCCTGTATACTCATCCACCAGCATTTGTGGGCGGGCGTCAATGGAAAAAACCTGTCACCCCTCACTTCTAAGATGGCCTGCCTCTGGGAAGTCCTAGACCGTGGCTTCTACAAATCTCTGGCCAGCAAAGGAACCCACGGAGCCAGGGCAGTGGACCGTGTGGCCTCTACGGGCTGTGTTTCACTCTACAGCTTCAGCCTAACCTCTCCCCCCATCTCCTTGGGTACCCACAAGAGTGCATATCTCTTTGCCACATACACAGACCTACTAGACCCCTCCTTTAGAAGAGTGGCTCCTCACAACCTGAGGCAGCAATTTCCCCTCAGAACTCTGAGAACAGCAGAAGTCCCAGGTAGGTACTCAACAGCACCAATCAGCAGCCATGTTGGAGCAGGTAGCCATGATGGAACGGGCAACCATGTTGGAACGGGTAGCCATGTTGGAATGGGCAGCCATGTTGGAACGGGCAGCCATATTGGAACAGGCAGCCATGTTGGAGCAGGCTGCCATGTTGGAACGGGCAACCATGTTGGAACTAGTGGCCCCGTTGGAAAGGGTACATCTGAAAACAGACACTGAGATCTCCACTGTGGACCCAAAGCTCTTTGTAGAAATGGGGCTGCCGCTCTCTGTCCTCACAACCCCAGACTCTCAGTCTCCGGCAGCCCAGGTATCCTTAGCTGGGTATGGAAGGCATCACCTTTGGCTTTAGAATCCATTGCTAAATCCAAAACAATAAAGTTTTGTCTCCCTGCTTGCCTTATGAAAGCGGACACTTTTTATACTCTACATAAAGCTGAGCTTGAAAAATAATAGTTTTTGTGTTGGAGTATACACTTTCAATATGCATTTTCTACGCGTCAGGATAAAATATATGACCATTAAGTCACTATAATAAGTTGAAAAACAAGATTACTGCTTTCACATCCTGTGTGAGTTGCTAATAATCTTGCTCTTATCCTGACATTATGGTCAAAAGCTATTGCTTTTAAAGTTATTGGGACAGAATGTGCCCAACACGACAGTTTTCTGAAAGGCAAGACAGAGAAGGGGAGACTATGATTTCATTGGGGTGGCTGTGATGTCTTTTTAGCTTTTTTATTATGGAGAATTCCAGACATAGGCAAAAATCGAGAGAATCCTATAAGGAACTGTTGAGAACCACCATCAGCCTCACTAGCCTGCAACTCCAGGACCGGCTGGACCCACTCTGTCATCTCAGGCCCCGAACACCAGACTCCACTCGATGGTTCTGGGTTTTGTTAATGGCCTAGCTGCAGATTATGGTCAAGGGGTCTCTGTCCATAGCCATCCCTTTTTACTGCAGGGAAACCAGGAGATGAACTTCAGCCCACCCAGTCCCCAGGAGGCCTCAGTTTCCAGACCCAGGCCACTTGGATCTTGCAGCAGCCTGGATAGAAGGAGCATCTGTGGCATAATGAGGGCCCGAGCGGGGAGCAGGGATGGAAGGCTGCATGCAAGGCCTCGCTCAAGTGCCCGCCTTCATCCCTGCTGCCCATGGGAGAAATACTCCATCTGTAAGACATGACCTTTGGAAAAGAGCTCATCTGATCCTATCATTTAATATCAGCTTAAAATTATTCATGGGGCTTTCTGCGGCCCTCGGAGCGAGGCCAGATTCGCCTCGTGTGCTCCAGCCCCCCTTCCCACAAAACCCCCCTACCCCGGCTGTGAGGGGCAGGCTAACATCTCCAGCTACTCCCTCAGCTCTGTGCCAGGGCTCATGGCGCCTCTCCCACTCCCCTCGGAACCTCCAAACTCCCCCCTCCAGCCATCAGTGGGGCCAAGTGGTCTGCCTCTTCCTCACCCTCCCGCTTCCCTCAGTCCTTCTCCTATCCTTCTTCTTATCCTATCCGCCTTCCCTCAGTCCTTATCCTACTCCTTCTTCCATCCTCACCAGTAGCCCAGAGAGTAGCTCCAACCTTCACCTCACTGCTTCACTGCTCCCCTGGACTATGGCAACAGTCTCCTCCTGAATCTGCCTCCCTCTACCCTTACCCGTTCTCTCGTTCTCCATACAGCAGCCTGGGGCAGTTCTGTAAACCACCCTGTATTTGAAGCAAAATGTTCACAAAGAACAGTACGCATGTCATAAGGGTACACCTTGGCAGCATCTCACAAGACGAACTTATGCTTGTGTCACCAGAGTCCCGATTAAGAAGCCAAGAAGCGATGACCAGCAGTCCAAAAGCCCCCTGTGGCCTATTCCAGTGACTACCCTGCGTCCCCAATGATAACTATTGTCCTAGCTTCCAACAGCATAAATTAGTTCTGCCTGGGCTTGAACTAGCTATCTGTGAGATCTCCAGGATGTGTCCCTTTGCCTGGCTTCTTTTGCTCAACATTTCCATGCTATTGCGTGGGGAAGTTTGCTCATCGTCACTGCTGTCTACTATTCTATTGTGTGAATGTGCCACAATTTATTGATCCATTCTACTGCTAATAGGTGCTTGCTTCATTTTGGAGTTATTTCGTTTGTTTGTCTTTCTGCTTTATAGGTAGAGCTATAATCATATATTGACCCCCAGGGAAGCTTTCTTGAGGCACAAGGCAACACACGGCAGACAAGAGCCAAGAGACTGGCAGGTAAATGGAGTTGGAACCCTGATCACACCATACCTGAAGCTCATCCAACTGTCAAATCTGTCAGTTACTTAAGCCATTATATTCCTTTATTATTTAAGCCAGGTTGAACTGGATTTTCTGTCACGTGCAGTGGAAATCATTCTAATTGGTATAGAAGACTAAGAAGGAAATGGCCTTGAGGAGGTGGAAGGAATGCCACAAAAGCATATATGGGATGGGAAGTTGTGAGGAGCCTTTGATCAAGGCAAATGGGAGAAAGGATATGTGGGTTCATTCCAGGACCAAAGCACCCCTAGGAAGGGTGAAAATTTGAATTATAGTTTAGTAAATATTCACCCCCTTCCTTCTCTGTCTGTGGTTTAGAGCATACTACTGTCTCTCCCCAGTTGACAGTGTGCTGGACCACGTGAGTTTGCTTGGTCAATGAGATGTTGGCAGACTCAAATGCAAGAAAGGCCTTGAAATGCACTGAGGTGGCCATGCTTGGCCTCTTACACTTCTGCAATCACCGTGAGCAAAGGGTGTTCCAGGTAGCACAATGGTCCGATGAGGGTAAGAGACACATAGCACAGATCTGATTTCAACCTGAATGCTGCAGATCTGGGGCATGCTTTGTTACACAGCAGGATTGAAATAACTGACTGATACATAAGGCAAGAGGAAGGATCGAGAAGAACCAGAGAAATTCACCTAGGAGGGTAGATTCGTTTGCTGGGGCTGCTGGAACCAAGTGCCACACACTGTGTGGCTTAAACAACAAATATTTATTGTCTCACAGTTCTGGAAGCTGGAAGTTCAAGATCATGGTGTCAACAGGGTTTGTTCCTTTTGAGAGCTGTGAGGGAATCTGTTCCAGGCCTCTTTCCTTAGCTTGTAGAAGGCCATCTTCTCCCTGTGTGTTCACATCCTCTTCCCCCTGTGTGTGTCTCTCTCTGCCTAAATTTCCCCTCTCTATAAAGACACCAGGCATATTGGATTAGGGCCCACTCTAATGACCTCACTTTAACTTCATAACCTCTATGAAGACCCTATTTCCAAATAAGGTCACATCCTTGTTAAAATGTGGGTCCTACGGCTTAGCACTTCAACGTATGAATTTTGAGGGGACACAACTCAACCCATAACAGAGAGAGTGTTTGTTTGTGATCATGGCAAAAGCACCAAATAATAATAATAATAATAATAATAACAGGGAAAATTCTCAATGCTACTCATGAACCTCATATGAAATCCCTGTCCTACTCTAGGTGGGTTTCCACTATTAGGCTGATGAGGCCAGTTCTCTATTGCTCTATGGAGGTGGTACAGAAAGAGTAGAGAAAAGGTTTGGAGTCATGGGGTACCTGGGTGGCTCTGTTGGTTAGGCGTCTGCCTTTGGATCAGGTCATGATCTCAGAGTCCTGGAATCAAGCCCCACGTCGGGCTCCCTGCTCAGCAGGGAGTCTGATTCTCCCTCTGCCTCTGCCCCTCCCCTCACTCATGTGCTTGCATGCTCGCTCTCTCTCTCTCTCTCTCTCTCTCTCTCTCTCTCAAAATAAATGAATGAATAAATAAAGTCTTTGAAAAAGGAAAGGAAAGAAAGGGTTTGGAGTCAGCCACTCCTACATTCAAACCCTAAACCTGCACCTAGCTAGCTGTCTGACCTCGATTACTTAAGCCCACTGAGCCTCAGCGTCCTCATTTGTAAAACAAAGATACCAGTTCTGCACCACTGAGTTGTTCTGAGGATAAAATCATGTGTGTCACTTGGATTTGAATTTGGTAAGTTATGGAAAACCCAAGGAACCATGGCTTAAACAAGTAAGAGATTTGTTTGCTTCCTACAGAAAGAAATGAGGAAGGTGGCTCTCTGGGACTAGGATGGTAGCCCAGCAACATCCCTGAAGGCCAGTTTCTTCTGTCTTCTTCTCTAGTGTCTTTAGTGTGTGGTTGTTGTCCTCATAATCACAATATAGCTGCTGCACCTCCAGCCGTGAGTCTGAATTCCATACAGGAAGATGGGTCAGGGGGGAGCGCAGGAGGTGGACAACGGGCCAAAAGGACATGCCAGCTGAGATGACCCATCACCAAAACCTTCCTCCTACATCCAGTTGGCTGGATCTGAGTCACATGGGCACCACCCACTGCAAGGGAGCCTGGGAGATCGCAGAATTGTGCTTCCCAGCCTCTATGATGGAGGAAGGCAAGGAAGAAAGAAGTATAGAGCCAGCACACCATGTCTACCATGTCAGATAGGCTGAAACTTCGAGCACAGTGCCAGTGAGAAACAAGCATCTAATGCTTGCCAAAGTTCGTTTTGTGGAAGAAATATTCCAGACAAAGCAAGGGATCTCATGTGTACCTCCACCCACTTGAGTCACTGTGATTGCTCTCAAGCCTACACCAAATTCTCCCCACCACCCCTTAGACTGGTGAGTCCGAGAGACAAGTGTGAGCACCCCTGAACCTGAGTCCATCCCCACCTCTCTTTCACCAGCAGAGATGCCGCGTCCCGCAAGGGGAGTGGTGAAACCCATCCCAGGCCCCTGGGACAGCTGCCAGACTCTGCCATTGCCAGCCAAGAGCTGGGGATGGTCCACGGTGCCGGGCTGTGGCAGCAGTGGCCCCAACAGCGGAGAAACCGCCAGAGCCCCCTGAACGCCCTCCCAGCCCCCAGCTGTTGGCTGAGCTAATAGGCAAGCCCACAGAAACGGCACAGTCCCCCCCCCAACAAAAGGGGTCGGGTCTCTGAGCAGTGCTCCCCAGCCTTCTCACACAGGGGGTCCACTCTTCATAAGGTCCCCAAAGTTCTCCTCCTCGCTGTGCTCTTAGTGTCTGTTGCAAACAATACGAGATGACGGGAAGCAACTGGGAATTCAGGGAGGCTTGGGCGAGCTGTGCTTTACTCAGCACAGTGGCACTGCGGACAGTGGGAACACGGTCGCATCTCCAGGTGTGAGATGGAATATTTATTCCGCTGTCTGCATGCAGAATGTAGATATAGCCCGGATGTGGCCTGGAAGAACCCTGGCTACACGGGACAGCCCAGGCGTTAAGCAGGAACGAGATGCCATGCAATGCCAGGAGTGGAGAGAGAGAGAGAGGAGGCACGCAGGGCTGGGGCTCAGAGAGACAGACCCACTCTCGGCGAGAAGCAGTGTCCTGTCGTGAGGCTGCAGGGAGGGGACACGCTGGTCGGAAAAAATGTCCTCCAAGAGCTGTCTCAGGAGAGGTGCGAGATGGCACGCAATACGTCCAAAAAGGGAGCTTCTTCTCCTTCTGCTCAGATCCACCTGACCCAACTTGGCCTTGGCCATTGAGCCAGCACAAGAGAACCAGGTAAACCCACGGGCCTTAAGAAAGCCCAGGGAACAGACCCAAGAGCCAAATAGAAGCTCCTTTGCACCTTGAAATGCAGCTGGGTCTCAAGACTCCTGTGCTTTCCTCCACCTCCTGTCCCCACCCGGTCCAGGCCTCCCCATGCTTTCTGCCTTCCGTTTCTAAATTGTTCTACTGCGGTTGCGTTTAAATGTGCAATGTATCACCTCACCTCCTTGCTTTAATTTTTTTGGTGGCATCTCACTTATAAAGCCCTAAACTGAAAAGGACTCCCGAGAACCCCTCAGGACAAGCTGTACCTCCTCCTGTGTCTTTCTCCAGGCCTCTCTATCCAGCCTCAGGGCCTCTGTACCAGCCCTCCAGCCTGGAAAGCCCTTCCCCTAGCGGTCATCTAGTTAACCCCTTATTACTCTTCCAGTCTCCATTCAAACGTGGTTTCTGCAGGACAGACTTCTCATAAGCCTCAGACCAACTGAGGGCGCTTAGACCCTGCCAGACATCCCAGAGTCACGGCTGAACAGTCACCTAGTGATTGTGTCTCCCTTAGGGTGTTAGTTTCTGGAGCCAGGGCGCAGGTCTCTGGATCTACCCAATACATTTACCAAAGGGAATAAAGGTAGAAATAAAAATACATTCATTTTGCTGTTACTTTTCCCTAATTTTATAAAGTAATACATTCCTTTAGAAAATATAAAAATGGGGGCGCCTGGGTGGCTCAGTCGGTGAAGCGTCTGCCTTTGGCTCAGGTCATGATCTCCAGGGTCCTGGGATCGAGCCCCGCATCAGGGTCCCTGCTCAGCGGGGAGCCTGCTTCTCCCTCTGCCTGCCGCTCCCCTTGCTTGTGCACTTGCGCTCTCCCTCGTTCTCACTCTCTGACGAATAAATACATAAAATCTTTTTTTTAAAGTAGAAAATATAAAAACAAATAAAGAAAATTAAATCAACCATATTTCCAGACATAAGCACTGGTAACTATTTTATGTCTTTTCTATCCACCTTTTATACTTTTTTTTTACTACACTGAGATTCTATTGAATATACAGTACAAAGTGTTATAGAACAATCGGTTCTCCAAAAACGTGATGATACCATTCTATTTTTTTTCCTCACTTTTTTTTTCTAATTTAACAATACTATGTACACACTGTGGAAAATCTGGAAACTACCAAAAAAGCGCAAAAAGAAAGAAATGTAAATGACCTCTGATTGCAAGCTAAGGATTTTCTGCCCATAGCAAAGCCCCATGTTCCCTTTCAGTATTGTTTCTATTGTGCAGCGATGATTTCTGATAAAAATCACCCCACCACACTTGCAGGTGTTCTCCACTCAGAAGGGGGAAAGGGGTATTTCTGGTGAGACCTCGCCCGCCAACCCCCACATCCTCTAAGCTGCTGAAAACGAAGGTCGGTTGGCTTCCGCCACGGGTAGGCTCCCTGGGGGCCTAGCTGGAGGTGGCTGGCTAGCCTAGGGGGGGCCACCCGGGGGGCCCCCACCCACAACCCCACCTGCCCCAGGCCCCAGGGCCTTTTGTGAGCCTCAGGCCTCCCGCAAAGCCACAGAAGCCTGGTGTGCTTTTGTAACCTGATCACCTTCATCCTTGCGTCCCTGCAGGTTTCCTTAACAAGGCCAAATTTATGTCCCCCAAAGGGAACCAGAGCTGTCCTCCTCCCCTGCCTGGAGCCCACCCACCACCGCCACCGCCACCACCCGCCCCCCCTGCCAAAGCCACAGGGCATTCACAAGGGGGTCCGGTGGGCTTTGATAAAACCGATGAAACCGAAGCCGTCCCTCGTGTCTGGTTGGAAACTCCACCTCTCTGAGTTCTGGGGACACAAGACAGGGACTCATAAACAGGAAGCATTTCCACCGCGCCTAGTGGAAGGCAGGCGGGGCTGCTGGATAGAGTCAAGTCTGCAAAATCCCAAGGCGCTGGGTGAATGCTCGGGGCCACCCCTGTGGGTGGGTCATGGTGCTGTCACCCTGTGGGGTGCCGGGGGCGGTGGGCTTCTGGATGTCATTTCTTCGTGGTGCTGTCACCCTGTGGGGTGCCGGGGGCGGTGGGCTTCCGGATGTCATTTCTACCTGGACGGGGGTGAGGTCCAGGTGAAGGCAGGGGATTGTGATGCTCAGTGCTGCCCCCCAACCAGGGCAGGTGGGTGAGTAGTGCAAACATCCACAAATGTCAGCAACAGGGTAACCCCGCCCTGAAAACCCAGGATGAATCTTCGGTGGCAGGAAGTTGGCCCCCAGCCCGGAGCCACGGGGACGAGCTAGCTGAAGCCACCAGAGCCGTGATGAGGAAGGCCGTCCCAAACTCCAGCGTCCGGGAAGTACCTTCCTGGAGGCACAGGACACAGGGCCAGTGAATTTCCAGGCCTGCCATGCGGTTCCTAGAACTACGCCTCTCGGGAAGTGATGCTTCCGGGGGTGTTCTGCTCACCCGCCTAACAGTAGGTGGGCACAAAGTCTGGTGCTGACAGGAGATGAGGAAGGAGGGCATGAGGGGAACAGCTGCCTCTAGCCACGCCTCCGGTCAAATCCCGTCCAACCTGCGTGATCCAAACTTGCCACCGGCTTCAGGAAGGAGCTGGTGGCAAATTTGGATCACGCAGGTTGGACGGGATTTGACCGGAGTTCAGAGTGTAGAATCCAGGTATCAGAACTGTGAAAGATTTTGAGCATTGCTAGTCAAGTGTTTCTCAAAGTGTGTGCTGTGAGAGCCAGTCAGATGCACCGAGGAGTTCCTTGGTCAGGTTTTGGGAAATGCTGTGTGGTAGAGTACCACAGGGACCCCAATTCTTTGCCCCTTCCGGGATCCATGCCAGGAAGCTTTGCAGTGTCCTTCCATTGCAGACGGGGAGACGTACCCAGCCCTTGGCCAGTTGGCCAGTATCGTGCCGGCACGCCTGAGGGAAGGAGGCTTAGAGCAAGCTGGGATGTTGGGGCTTGCTCTCTTCAGCCATCACGAGATCATCATGTCCGGGTTGCACACTGGAGGAGGAGATACGGGTGCGACAGAGCAGACCAGCCGGCTTGCTCTCTTCAGCCATCACGAGATCATCATGTCCGGGTTGCACACTGGAGGAGGAGATACGGGTGCGACAGAGCAGACCAGCCGGACTCATCCCAAGCAGGACCACCTTAGGTGGCCCTCCAGCACAGGAGCGTGCCCGGCCAATCCCCAGGTGATTCTAGACCTGCGAGCCATAAATATGGATTGCGGTAGGGCATTGAGGCTTGCTGGCATTGTTGAAGCAACACTGCATACTGGAACTCTCCAGAGACAAGGCGCAAGGCACATTAGCACAGAAAAGGCCCTGCAACTACGGTGGAGAAACCCATTGAATTTTGCTGAATCCAACATGCCCCAAACTCATTTGCTCATGGAACACTTGTGTCCAGAGAAACACCTTCAGGAGGCAACCTTCTGAGAGATATACGGCAGGAAACACGAATGAAGGCCTGTCCCTCCTTTTATACATGAGGAAACCAGACCCAGAAAGGGTGCTGTCCTGTCTTCTAGGTCACGATTTCTTCTCCTTAGGGAGGATGCCCCTTGCTCTGGGCAATGTGGCCTTTCCGTCTACCGAACTGAGGTCTGAACCACACATGTATTTGCCGTATGTTGTTTTCTAATTCAATAAAGTTTTATTGAGGACCTACTATGTGCAAATAGCATAGTGTTTTCTTGGTGAAAGTCAAGCCTAGGGTGCCTGGGTGACTCAGTGGGTTAAAGCCTCTGCCTTCGGCTCAGGTCATGATCTCAGAGTCCTGGGATCCGGCCTGCGTCGGGCTCTCTGCTCGGCAGGGAGCCTGCTTCCTCCTCTCTCTCTGCCTGCCTCTCTGCCTACTTGTGATCGCTCTCTCTGTCAAATAAATAAATAAAATCTTTAAAAAAAAAAAAAAAGAAAGTCAAGCCTAGCCCCAGGATCACCAAGAAAAGACACAGTCTTTATCTTTAAGCAGTTCCTAGTCTAGTGGAGGAAGAAGGCTCAGAAAGAGATGCTGATAACCCAATGGGAGAGGTGTCGTGAAGGGAAGTCTTGGGTGCTATTGGGTATGAGGGTTGGGGAGGTGACATAGTATCAGGGAAATCTTCCTGGAGGAGGTCACATGTGAACTGAGTCTTGAGGGGGTGAGTAGGAGTTATCCACATAAGGAAGATGACCTCAGGGAAGACAGGGTGGGATAGAAGCATGGGCGAGGGCCTGGAGGCAGCAAGAGTGCAAGCGTGACAGAGTAGAGCTGTGACAGTCAGGGGTCAGTGAAGACTAAAATCTACTCCAGGTGGTTTAAACAGAAAAGGATTCCTTGTAGGATATTAAGAGGATTACGGGATTATTGGGAGGCCCGAAGAGACCCACCCAATGCCAAGCTTCCGGAAGAGTCCCCCAAAGCAACATGACGGAACTGAGCTGTCACAATCAGAGTCATAACGTGATCAGAAGTCACGAGGACCAGTTTAAGAACCATGTGGTCTCCGCCTCGATACACGTCAGTGAAAGGCATGCTTCTCTCCCTCTTTAACTGATATCCGAAGTCAAATTTTGCACAAGAGTGTCCGACTGGCTAACCCTCCTAATACCTGGAACCCCAGCTGCAAGGGAGTCAAAGCGGTGTACAGGGTCCCAGTCTAACGCACGGCAAAGTGGATGCCCACGGTCAATCCAGGGTGTCTTTCCCAAAATGCACTTAAGAAAAACAAATTCAGCACATAGATAGGTCTGATCTTCCCAGAAATACTCTTAGCTCTTATGTCTTCTTTTTTTTTTGTCTCCCTCGTGGCCACTCTCCCCACTACTGACTGAGCATGCCATAGGCACTCATTAAAGACCTCCAGAAAGCCAGCCTCCTCCCTGCTCGATCTCTGGGGAGGGCAGGTCTCAAGATGAATAAAGGCAGGGTTTTTTTTTTTTCCTAGTCTTGCCTGGAATAAATTGCTACTTTCTTGAACACACAGAAGGATGTATTATTATGAAGGTGTTCTGTATTATTACCGAGAACAATTATTCAGAAGCCAGAAGCCTAGAGCTGACGAGGTTATAGTCTCTGAGGAGAAATTCCAGAAACCATTACTCATTAAGTTTTTTGCCCGTGAAAATAACCTTTTCCTTCCCCTGTGTGGCTTTCTACCCAAGGAAGAACTCGGCCCTCCATGTTGGCACTGCAGTAGTGAGTCAATGACTCCATTCTGATGCCAACGCCAGCGGGCGGTCACTGGACGGGGCCTAGTTGTAGCCCTCCATGGAGGAAGCCTCGGAGAATGGCACTTGGGCTTGGGAATACCGAACCCGTGTGTTTCCAGAAAACTCCCACGATCACATCTAAGGGTGAACCCCCATCTACCCAGGCTTTCCTGATGGTGACAGGTCAGGTGGCATGTTGCTCTCTTCACTGTCAGACCAAGCCCCTCACGCTCTGCCCTGATACCGGGAAGACGGGGCCTCCGGAATCAGACATCTGTCCAAACCCCACAGGAAGCGCGGCGGGCCTAATTAATTAATGTCTGTGGAACACCTGTACAGCCTCAAATGAGTGATGCGAGGCGACCACAAGCCCAATTAATTAGCACCATTGATGGAGGCTTCCGGCCTCCCTCCCCTTTCTTTCCAGCCTTGCCCTTTCAGGGCAAAGTCAGGCGGGCGGTGGCAAGAGGGCTACTGAGAGGCCGGAGGGGGATCCGGTTCCAGGCCTTGGCTCCCCACACCAGAGGGCCGCCCGCCGTCCCCGGAGGCTTTCTAGCTAAGACCTTTTTCTTCCGAGACACTGGCTGTCTTCTTCAGCACCTCTGAGCTTCTTCCTCGGGTGAAATTCCTTTCCCCCCAAAGAGAGATATACTAGCTCCAAGCCAGGCCACTGATCTCAAACTCTGACCCCCGCTTGAAGTGGCCTGTGTCTCCCGAAAACTTCTGCAGAGGCCGAGCCGTCCAAGGGCCACGCTCACACTTACAGTGGGTGAATGCACGTTCCCACACCTACCGATTTCTCTGCTCCCGCCCTGTCTAGTCTTCTCCTCTACTCTCCGCCATCACGACTCAAGGGGAGGGCAGGAGAGGAAGGAGAAAATGAACGTGGGGGTGGGGTGGGGGAATGTTTTATTAAAGCAAAGCGAATATGCAATCACCCATCAATGGAGTGTGGAAAATCAAACGGGGGGCTATTTCACATCTGATTCCTTGTACCTTTTATTACGTCAAAGATCACTGCGTGTCTAATTTTCCAGCTCTGAGCACAGACTTCAGCCAGCCCAGCTCCCTGCGTGTAAGTTCAAGGCTGCCCTAACGTTCCCTTGTCCACAGGTGGCCAGAGCTCGGCACTGATGTCCCCACCCCCCCTAACCAGTCTGAGGCCTCCTGGCCCAGAAGAGGGGGGGTGCCGTTCAGCTTGTAACAAAGCTATTAGGCTCCGGGAGTGGGGGCCAAGCTGAGGAGGTGTTGGGTTGTATGTGAGCACTGCTCAGGACAACACATCTGCCCACAGGGACCCCAGAAGCCTCTCTCCTCCTCCCGCTTCCACAACCTCGGGCCTGGGAGGCAGGCCCCATCCCACGCCCGGCCCACATCCACCTCCTGTTTTTCCCTCCATCACCAGCTGCTTTCCTGTCACCAGGGAGGATGAGGACAAGCCTGGAGCCGTGCACGGTGGCCCAGGCAGGCACTCCTGGCCTCTCTGGGTGACAAGAGGGTTGTTTTCCTTACCTCTCCTGACCTCAGGGAGCAGGGGCCTCTGGCCACATGGCTCGGGCAGGGGAAGGGCCTGGGCCTCCTGGCCTTGCAGGCTGGGGAGCAACACATTCAGAGACACCAAGAGAGGAACTGTCAGCCTTCATTATTAACCCCTAGTGTTTATATTTAATGTCAGAAAACTGCAACTCCCTTCTCCGCATGGGTGGCGTCAACGAGAACTCTTCCGTCTCTGTCCCTCACTGTCGCATGCCAAGACCAGCCGAGCAGTCCAGGTTGACTTCAAATACGAGGCGTGAAGTGAATGCTAAAAAAAGAAAAGTAAAACGAAATGGGACTAAGAAATTATTTCACGGCTCCTGAAATCAACCTTGCTCTTTAAACGTCTCTAGAACTATGCATTGGAGTGCCAGAAAGTTTCGAAATGGGGCCAGGCTTACGCGTAACCTTTAAGCTAGAGAAGGGTTTTGATCTGCGGAGGGTTTTCATGCTGTTGCCGTTCCAGACGTATTTCTTCAGTATGAATGCAGCCAGTGAGATTTGAAGGCTCCGAAGGACATCCCGAGATGAATTTAAGGATGGAGTGCTGGGCTGGCTCCATTCAGTAAAACATGTGACTCTCGATCTCAGGGTCATGAGTTCAAGCCCTAGACTGAGCGTAGAGTTTACTTTAAACTCAATTAAAAAAAAAAAGAATTCAAGGAATTGAAAAAAACAGGAATATCTACCGCTAGGGCAATCAATTAACTCTCACCTACCAAAACCAACCTATTTCTGGGGTGCGTGGCTGGCTCAGTGGGTTAAGCAGTTGACTCTTCATCTCAGCTCAGGTTTTAGTCTCAGGGTTGTGAGTTCAAGCCCCGCGTTGGGCTCCACTTTGGGTGTGGTGCTTACAAAAAAAAAAAACCAGCTGTGTCTCGACCCTGGGCACACTGTCAGGATTTGGGGAGGACAGTCCTTCACTGTACAGAGCTGTCCCACACTATCCAGGCCCATTCACCCCATATGGCCTCTGACATCGTGATCCTCAGAAACGCCATTTCCAAACACCCCTGGGTGGTAGGCTGCACAGCTCCGGGTTGGGGACCCTTGATCTGGGTCCGGGCCTTGCTCTACGAGGTGAGCCACAGGGGTGCCTTGCTCCTGTGCCCACCTCACCCATACACCAACCCTACCAGTCCGACCCCAGGGCAGCGGCCTCCGCCCTTCTGGGCCCATCAGCAGGGAGGGAGTGGCTATGGTGTGCAAAGCTTTCATCTCTAGAACTTCAAAGAACAGTCTCGCAAAAAAAGCCCAGGGCACAATTTTCCAGGATCCAGGAAACCAGATGAGTCACCTGTGCCTTCCTCAGCTTGAACCACACCTGCCAGGCCCATACCTCACCTAGTCATCACCAACTAGCAGGGTTTCTTAAAGATCCCATTACCAGAGGAGCGCCTGGGTGGCTCAGTTGGTTAAGCAACTACCTTCAGCTCAGGTCATGATCCCAGAGACCTGGGATCGAGTCCCACATCGGGCTCCCTGCTCGGCGGGAAGCCTGCTTCTCCCTCTCTCACTCCCCCTGCTTGTGTTCCCTCGCTGGCTGTGTTTCTCTCTGTCAAATAAATAAAATCTTTAAAAAATAAAAAATAAAGATCCTATTATGAGAGCCTGGTCCCTGACTTGGTCAGAAAAGCCATTTCAAAGGATAGAAAGAGAAGATGACTGAATTTCAAGGGACTCTTCTCCCTGCAGTGCTGTTTATAGGATTTTATGGAGAAATGATTCACATCCAGTAAAATGCAGACATCTCAAGTGTGCAATTTGACACATTTTTGCAAATGTACACAAATTCATCGGGACACCAGGGTGGCTCAGTCGGTTAACCATCTGCCTTCAGCACAGGTCATGATCCCTAGGTCCTGGGCTTGAGCCCAGAGTTGAGCTCCCTGCTCAGCAGGGAGCCCGATGTGGGACTCGATCCCAAGTCTCCAGGATCATGACTTGAGCCGAAGGCAGTCGCTTAACCAACTGAGCCACCCAGGCGCCCCAATAAACAAAATCTTTAAAAAAAAAAAGTACATCTCACATTCCTTATGCAATTTTAAGGTACATAAAAGGGAAATTTTATTTTTTTAATTTTTTTAAAATGAAATTTTAATTAAAACACACACACACACACACACACACACACACACAAGCTGGGATAGATGACACTAGGTGTCAGCAAGGAGGTAGAACCAGGTCTGATAGGAGTGGAAATTGGTACAACCACTTTGGAAAATGTCTTTTTAAGAAAGTTGAACAGATTCCTACCAGATGACCTAGCCATTCCACTCCCAGATGTCTCCCCAAGAAAGACAGAAGTGTAGACACAAAAACACTCATGGCAGATTCATCCATAAGAACCAAAAACTGGAGACAACCCAAATATCCACCAGCGGATGAATGGATAAACAAATTGTGGTATATCTGTGCAGTGGAATACAACTCATCAATAAAGGGAACAAATACGCAACACGAATGAATCTCAAAATACTCACTCTGAGTGAAAGAACCCAGAGAGCGCATACTGCGTGTTTCCATTTATATTAAATTCTAGAAAATGCAAGCTACTCTACAGTGGCAGGAAGCAGATCAGCGGTTGCCTGGGGATAGGGAACAGGGAGAGGCAGGCGGGAGGGATTACAGGGGGGCCCGGAGAAACCTTGTGGGGGCAGTGGATATATCCATTATCTTGATCACGGTGATGGTTTCATGGGTGCACACGAACGTCAAAACCGATCAAATTGTACCATTTAAATGTGTGCAGTTTATCGGATGTCAATTAGACCTCAAAAAAGCTGTATATTTTTTAAAGATGTGTGTTTCTCCGTACAAAAATTACACTTCCGTTTGTTTTAATGCTGGAATTCTCTACCACGCCCCGCTCCGAACACAAACAAACACATACAAGTAGAGGTCGTGGAGTCCCACATAGCCCCTCATCTTTGGGATCAGGCAGGAGAAATCCCACTTTGGGCTCAAGGCATAAGCATGGCCAACCCCAGCACAGCGGTGACAGGAAGGCAAGCGACGCCACCAAGCCCAGACCTGCCTTCCCACGCCCGAGGCCCTCGCTCTCCTTGTACCTGGGGCTGAAAGGCGCGTCAGGACCACACGACCCTTCCCGGGATTAGCCAACACAATGCACACGTTTCTACCTTTTCCTCTCTCCACTGCTTCTGGTCCTCCTCCTTCTCGGGTGACTATTCATGGTGGGGGCGCGGCGGGAACTCCACACCAACAACCAAAAGACTACACCGGGACAACTTCATCTCTTAATTACAGTAAACATTTACATAATGCGCGGGCCCAGCCAGTGCAGAAAGATTCGTTAATGCAGAAACATGCCCTTTAACCATCCCGTTTTATTGCACAAACCCCCTGGGGACCTGAGCAGCCCAAGATTTGCAAAAGATGATGCAGAAATTGGCTGAGATACTAAGCCGCTTTCCAGGTGCAATTAAAAGTGAGATGGAGAACCGCCTGCTTGTCCGGATAGATATTTTCTTCCTTCTGAATTCACACTGGAAGGATTCCGGGGACCTAGCTGCTGTCGGAATCCTAGCATTTGCCGGAGCTGGGGCTTTGCTTTTATTCTCATCTTCCCCTTCGCCGTTTCTGAATTGACAACCCTGCAGGTTTTGCTGGGAGGTCTAATATTTCTGCAGCCGACCAAGCACAGGGGTTTATTCCAACATTATGAACATTCTGCTTGCTTCGAGCCTTTGATTCTTTCGAACAGACCCTCTCTGGAGAGACCAACTTTAATCACATTTCCTACAGGCAAACCCAGCTGGCCTGGGGAGGCCAGGCCGGGCTGAGAGCGGGCGAGGAAGCACGGGGTAGCAGGGCGGGCTCCCTGCCAGCAAGAGGATTCAGGCCAGTGCACAAAGAAGGTGACTGAGGGAGGGAGAGGGTGGAGTGGGCTTTGGGAAGAAGTCAGACCTGAGCTTCCTGCCAGCTCCCCCCCCCCCCCCCGCCGTCTCTTCTCCACCCCCAGCCTCTTCCTTGCTGTGCGATCTTCGGAAAGTGACTCCGGCTCTCTGGGCCTCAGTTCTGTCATCTGTAAAGCAAGGACAATGGTCTCTCCTTTGCCAGCATATGGCAGGCTTTGGGGAGGGAGTTCTGTACAGAGCCTCCAGCCAGGGCTGGCAGGTCGGGGCCACACACGCCAGGCTCGGTGGCAGTTCAGAGGTCCCGTTATTATTTTCTTACCACCTGTAGTATTATTGCCACGCTTCTCAAACCTTGGGCAACAGAAGGGATCCCTTGTGCCCCATCTAGCGATGAAATGATACCTGAGTGCTCTTAAGCCCCTCTCTCCCCTAGCGACTGAAAAGAGGAATTGTACATCAAATTAGTCCATGAAAGCCACCTCCGGGGTTCCCACCCAGATTGGCAAGAAAGCACCTGGGCTGAGGCTGAGGTTGGAAGGGGCAGCTCTAAGCAGTGTGCGGTCCAGGGATAGACACGGTTACTGGGCGTGAGAGCAGCCAGCTGGGAGGGCGTGGGGTAGACAGGCTGAGAACCGGGCCAGCCAGGAACCTAGAAGGAAGTTCTGTCGTGTCGTTCAGCTCACAGACCCTTATCAAGGCTTTTGCCTCTGCCAGGCACTGTTCTAGCACTTGCCCAACATTATTCATGTTGAATCTATTCATTTAGTTCTCATTACCATCCTATGAGACAGATAGTGTAGTGATCCCCATTTCACAGATGACTCAGCCGAGGCTCAGATAGGTTCATTAACTCGTCCAAGTTCACAGTGTCAGTAGGCAGCAAAATTGGAATTCGAATCCAGGGAGTGGGGCTGCGTGACCCATACATCACGGGGCAGGTGATACCCTGGGGCGGGGCAGCTCAGGAGGCACAGACTCGTGGGGCTCGAGCCAGGACTTGAAGGATCAGATCAGACACGGTGGGTAGGGATAGAGGGGAAAGAGGCAAAAGGACTCTGCCGGTGGGGCACAAGAACGCGAACCGAGACTTAAGGCAGAAGTGAAGGCCACGCGGCTGGTTGGGAAGGACAGGAAGAAAAGAATTTGTGTCATCCAGTGGGGGATGGAAAAAGGGGGTGTCGGGGATAATTTTGACTATAAATTACAGAAAATACCTCCACTCAACCTGGCTTTGGTCAATGGCTTTAAAACTCTTTGACCATAGTCCACAGTGAGAAACACCCTTTCCATTTTGGCTCCGTAAGCGCTCATTCTCATCACCAGACAAGAGTTTCACGAAGCACTAGGGCACAAGATGTGCCCTGATATCTTTAATTCTCCTCTTCCTTCTTCTAACTCTTTGTTGTTGTTGTTGTTGTTTTTATTGTTGGTTATGACACACCCAGCTGATTTCATGGCCCTCTGACGCGTTCCAATCCACAGTTGGGAAAATGCTGGCTTAAACACCAAGTGAACTTTTGATGCCAGGTAAGGGACACTCCACTCAGCGACGTCCACAGGGACCCAAGTGCCCCCATGTGCCCACTCAGCTAACCTCATGTCAGCATCAAGCTCAGACCGGTTTCTCTGGAGGTCATAAGGCTCTTCTGGCCATCCCAGATGATGCGTTGAGGAAGACACAAGTCCCAAGGCAAAAATAGGCAGGCAAAGGGTGCCTGAGTGGCTCAGTCAGTTAAGCATCTGACTCTTGGTTTCAGCTTGGGTTATGATCTCGGGGTCCTGGGATCGAGTTCCAAGTTAGGCTCCACACTCAGCAGGGAGTCTGCTTGTCTCCCTCTCCCTCTGACCCTCTGCCTGCTCTCTCTCATGCTCTCCCTCTCTCTCTCTCTCTCTCTCTCTGTAAAATAAATAAATAAATCTAAAAAAACAAAAAACAAGCAGGCAAGACTCTAAGCACCTTTCTTAGGAGCAAGTCAATATTAAGTCAGTATTTTCAGAAGCCCCTAGTAGGCCTCCCCATCACGTCTCATTGGTTAGGACCAAGCCATAGGTCCATTCCTGACCTGATCCCTAGCCAGATAAATGGATCGGCCACCCAGCGGGGTGACAGACATGAGGGAGTGAGCCACCATGCCCTCCGCAAGCCCACAAGGGCAGGCCTTTGTTATGGATGCCAGCCAAGAACCACAAAATTGATCTCCTGGGGTTTTCAGCAGAAGTGACGGGGTTTTGTGTGGCAAAGGACAGGGACCCAGAATGGCCACCCAGTGACAATGCTGAGCTGTGGGGGTGGGGCAAAGCTGGAACTGGCAGAGACTCACTTTCCCCAGGGGCACCATTACCAGTCCAAGGGGGCTGCCCAGAGGGCTCAGGACAGTGGGCATGTTGAGGGGAGCACGGCAGGGGCACCAGTCCCAGCTCTGTCTCTGGGGAAGACGTGCAGGGGGATCCCAGATTGAGTGTGGGCCCGGGGGCTGCAGAAGGGGGGAGCACCGCCCCCAGGGGCCAGGCCTGGAAAGGGGCGACGGGAAGCAGACTGAGTCTGAAGCACGGCCAATCTGCAAGAAGGAATGTGGAAGCTGGAGGGATCTAGAAGGAGGGCCCCAGGGCCAGAAGTTCATGTGTGTTTCAGTTGTCTATTGCCAGGCAACCAAACACCCCCACACTTGGCGGCTTAAAATAAATAACAATCACTTTACTTGCTCACAATTTTACAATTTGAGCATCAGCTGGGCTGGAAGGCCCATTTCCTAAAGAGCCAGCAAGTCGGTCCAGACTGCTGTCTGCCAGCGCGGAAATTCATTCCCCCAGGACTGCCAGCCACTAGCCCAAAATCAAGGTGTCAGCAGGGTTGGTTCCTTCTGGAGCCCCGGGACGGAAGGTCTGTTCCAGGCCTCTCTCCTGGCTTCTGGGGCTTGGTGGTCCCCGTCTTCCACCTCACCACCCTGATCTCTGCTCAGCTGTGACGT
>PITA01013000.1:41386-59422 GCA_004023965.1 Spilogale gracilis
TGCCATCTTAAATCCTCCACAATCTGCCAGACGCTAACAGGAAGGGAAATGAAGGCAGAGGAGGGAAAGGCGGTTGTTCCTGCAGGCTGGGGGACCGTGTCCCCCTGGTGACCTCCCACAGACAGTGTAGAATGTGCCCCTGAACTTGCCCCCAGCCAGCGGATAAGGCGGCCGCACTATTTGTCCAAGGACTGCCCCCCCCCCCGCTGTGCTCTAGGCTACCCCCACCCCCCCAGGCAGGAGGGCTGTGCTGCCAGAAAAATCCCTCGGGCAGGGAGTCATAGGTGTTTGTAGTGAGCAGCCTCCAAGCACGGAGCACCGAGCACCGACGGGGGGCGGGGCAAGGGTGCCAAGGGCGTCTGCTTCCAAGGGCAGGTCAAGGCACGCCCGCAGGAGGAGCAGAGCCGCCCTGCCTGACCCAGCCGCCACCCCACAGGTTAAGCCGCTGGGAAAGGGTTGAAGGGCCCAGAGGTCAACATTGCTGACCCTGAGGGGCTGCCCTTGACCATTTGCATCAGACCAGGAGCCAGCGAGGGCACATCGTGGACTCCTCTTGGGTGAGCCACCAGGGACCAGAATGGGGACAGATCTGCCACCATGCTGAAGGTGGACCTGGACTGGGTGGCCTCAGCCAGGATCAGGGGCAGGTTCCAGACTTCAGGCTGAGACGTGGGGAGCAGCTTGCGGGACACAGGAGGCGACAGTGGGGAGAGGAACCCGCTACAGCCATGCTTCATTCAGCTTTTCCCATCCAAGAAACAGCGGCTCTGCTGACCCAGGCCTGGGGGGGCGGGGGGGCAGGCAGGGGGTGGGGACTGGGAGGGTAGAGGCGACTGGAAAGCAGGCAAAGCTGGCGGAATGGTTTTCCGTTGTTCACCTCCCCTACAAGGCGTTCGTGGCCTGCACCGTCGCCTGCAGAAAGCACGGCCATGAGTTTCTCATGAATGATTTTAAATGATTCCTGTTCTGTCCATGGGGGGAAATCACGTATTGAAAATCCAGCAAAAGCAAAGCCAACTGAGGACTGCTCCCGACGGCTGCTGAAGAACAGACAGCGTGGCCACCGTGTTCAAACTGCAAGGGGTCCTGGGAGAGAAAAGGCTCCCTGGGCCAAGGCCCGCATGAGCCCGAGGCAGTACCCAGCGAAAATCAGGCCACTATGCACCCACTCCGCCCATTGCTCGTTCATTCGTTATGCAACGAATAATCACTAAGCCTTTGCAATATGTCACTCGCTGTTCTAAGGCCCTGGAAAACTGTTGTGAACAGAACAGATTTTTTTAAAAATCCGTGTAGTCATGGAGCTTACATTCTTGCAGGGGAGAAAGGTAGAAACAAATAAATAAGCAAAGCATGCAGTGTGTTTTATGGTGGGAAGTGAGAAGGAGAAAAACAGGGCAGGGAAGGGAATAGAGAACATTGATATAGGGTCAGGGATGGGGGCGGGAGTTGGCAATTCAGCAAAAGCCTGAATTGCGAGAGGGAGCCATGTGGACAATGGAGAAAGAGCAGGCCAGGGAAAAGCCAGTGCAAAGGTCCTGAGGTGGGAATGGCCCGGTATATTCTGGGAACTGCAAAGAGGCTAGTGCGGCTGAAGTAGAGGAGAGGAGGTAACAGGCCATGAGCTCAGAGAAGTCCGGGCAGGGAAGGGACCAGATCAGGCAGGGACTGCCCTCAGTTTTCACTCAGGTGACACAGGAAGGCTCTGGAGGATTCTAAGACAAAAGGGCCAAAAGCTCACTCGGGTTTTAGGAGACCCCTCTGGCTATTATTTTCAGAGCAAACTGTGGAGGGGTGAGGGTAGAGGAGCAGAGCTTACCCGACAAGTGGTCCTCCATATTCAGACACTGAGAACCGCAAACGTACCAGAAAATATTTTAGTAGCAAGTATTTTTACCTCCATCACCAACATTTGGCAAAACCCACCTTTTACATTATAGCCACTTCAAAGATAAAGAAACAGAGGAGTTAAGTAACGTACTCAAGCTGCCCAGTTGGTAAGCTCTTTGACTAGGAAAAAATCTAGCATAGATTTCCCCATAAGCCCTAGCCATATTAAAACCAAATTCATCAGGACACCTGGGTGGCTCAGTCAGTTAAGCACCTGCCTTCTGCTCAGGTCATGATCCTGGGGTCCTGGAATTGAGCCCCACATCAGGCTCCAAGCTCAGCTGTGTGTCTGCTTCTCCCTCTGCCTCTGCCCTTCCCTGCTATCTCCCCCCCACCCCCGTGCGCACGCACCCTCTCTCAATTAAATAAGTAAAATCTTTAAAAAATTATCTAGCACTCTATCTCTTGTTTCCTCCTTCCTCCAGGTAAAACAAAAAAAGTACACGAAAAGCCCTGTTACGTCTGCTAGTCTTTGGCTGATGCCTGATTCCTTCTGGGACTTCTCATGCTTCTCGTCTTCTCCTTGGGAGGAAAAGTGGCCTGAGTCCGGAGTTGAGGAGTTGGATGGCCTGGCTCGGCTGAACCCAGGCCTCTGACACCCAGCCACTGGCAGGGCAGCCTCCAGAAGCACAAATCTGGGTTTGCCTCCTCCGGCCATAAGTTCTTTTCCCCTCCGTGACCCAGACGGTGACCAGACCTTGGCGTCCCCAGCCTTTGGGCTCTGGCGGGCAGGGTCACAGCTGAAGTTGCCAGGCACCCAGAAGCCAACCCCTCCCGGGCTTTTGTTTTCAACTATAGCCAAAGCTGCAAAAGGATTATATGGGATCAGCCGTTCCCAGAGTCTGTTACGGCTGGAGATACACAGACCCGTATTTTTTAATAATTATGCTTATGTATTTTGATGTGCTAGAAAAAAAAGGACTGGCCCAATCAACCCATGACTTCATGAATGTTATTGCTCAGGAGGAGGCTAAAGTATTTTGGCTGGGGTTTTTTCTAAGATGATCTAAATCAAAAATGCAATGTTACTAATAACATGAGATACAAAATACAACCAGTATCATGGAGGACCTACACAATAATGCTGTAGCAGGTTGTCTTGGGTGGGGGAGGGGAATAAAGGGACAGGCTTCCCCTCCCCCCTCCAGCAATCTAAAAGGGTCTTAAAAAAATATATCCTTTTAATATAATGGAAGAACAGGCACACTGCCGAACGTCACAACATAGAGACCATCGGAGAGGTTAAAATAAAAACCTCCCACTCTCACCTGCCGGATATCACCACCATCAACACCTAAGTGCGCACCCATCTCGGTTGTGCGCGGCTGGGTAGCAAACGACCGACCGCAACTGCAGCAGCTTAAAATCCCATCCATTTACTCCCTGTCACCGCAGCAGGTGTGAGCCTCAAAAGGCCAAAGTCAAGGTGTCAGCCACACTGTGTTTTCACTTGCAGGGTCTGGGGAAGAATCCACTCTCAAGTTCATCCAGGTTATGGCCAAAGTCAGGTCCTTGTGGCTGCAGGACTGAGGTCCTCCCAAGTTCCGTTCCACCTGCCCTCTGGTTCCTGCACATCTTCAAGCCAGAGAGAGCCCCTTTACACCCTTCTCCTGCTTCGAATCTCCCTGATTTCTTCTTCTGCCTGCCTCTTTTGCCACCAGGCAGAGAAAACACTTGTTTTCAAAGGGCTCTTGTGATCAGGTGAGGCCCGCCACGATAATCTCCCAACTTTAAGTTCAACTGTGCCTTACCACATGACACGATCATGGGAGTGAAATCTCTCCTTGTGCACAGGTGCCGAGAGCAGGGTGTGGATTCTGCTTACCACATTATCTTTCTACATTTTTCTCTCCACACATATATTTATAAAGATATACTTGGGGGCACTTGGGTGGCTCACTCATTAAGCATCTGCCTTTAGCTCAGGTCATGATCCCGGGGTCCTGGGATCCAGCCCCACATGGGGCTTCCTGCTCGGTGGGAAGCCTGCTTCTCCCTCTCTCACCCCCCCCCCCCGCTTGTGTTCCCTCTCTAGCTGTGTTTCTCTGTCAAATAAATAAATAAATAAATACTTGTAGGGCACCTGGGGGGGGCTCAGTAGGTTTAAGCACCCAGCTCTTGGTTTCATCATGATCTCAAGGTCCTAGGTTTGAGCCACCTGTTGGGCTCCCCACTCAGTGGGAGTCTGCTCAAGTTTCACTCTCTCTCTCTCTCTCTCTCTCTCTCTCTCTCTCTCTCTCCCCCTCTCCCTCGGCTCCTTCCCCTGCTCTCTTGCTCTATCTCAAATAAATACATAAATCTTAAAAAATTAAAAAAAATTAAAAAATAAAAGGACATTCTTGTATTCTAGATACAATAAGCAACCTGCTTTTTCCAGTCAAGAATCTCTACCTTTCCATTTCAGGAAACATTCATTTCAATAGTACCCAGAACATATCCAGAGCTCCTCAGTGGGGCCACGAAGGTTTTTGCAAACCAGTATCCAGTCCAGAGCAGACTGCGTCTGGTTATGTCACTTCTGTCTGTTTCTGTCTGGTCAGGTCCTTTTTTGAATGAACCTAATGTACAGAAGCAAATAGGAGAGCTGTTCTGCAAAGAGTCCCACCTTCTAGAATGATCTGGCAGCTTCCTCGTGATGCTGTTTAGCTTGTTTTCCTATCCCCTGTATCTGCTCTCCATTGGAGGTCAGACACAGGTGTGACAGCAAATATTTAACACCTGGGGCGTTGACCAATTTCCATGGTACAAAATCTGCCCCCATGGCTGCTTTCAAGCCGCCAACGTGGCATCCCTGGATTCTGAGTTAGAAGGGGACACCCGAGGGTGCCTGGGTGGCTCAGTGGGTTAAAGCGTCTGCTTTCGGCTCAGGTCATGATCTCAGGGCCCTGGGATCGAGGCCCACGTGGGACTCTCTGCTCAGCGGGGAGCCTGTTTCCTCTGCTCTCTCTGCCTGCCTCTCTGCCTGCTTGTGATCTCTCTCTGTCAAATAAATAAATAAAATATTAAAAAAAAAAAAAGAAGGGGACACCTGCCGTCTACCAGCTCTAACCAAGGAGGACGGTGGAAGGCTGTCTGGAGAAAGACTTGAAGAGCTTTCCCACTCCCATCCCCCAAGACTGTGGAGGAGACAGCACAACATGTGCTCCAGGATCGGAGTGACCAGTCCCCTCACCTCTAAGGGGAATGTCGGGGGCTAGGCAGGAGGCGGTTGGTGAACTGAATCTCATGAGCTGTGGACTCAGAAGCCATGGTAAGGAACCCCCGTCGTGGAGCATGGCCAAGAAGCAAGCATAGCAGCTAAACCCCCCAGCACCCGGGCTCCTTTAGTGGGCTGCTCTCCTCTGATGGCCTCAGACCCCCAGCAGGACGGAGCCCCAGCTGCCCACAGTGCTAACTTCCTGGATAACTATGCCTTTGTGGTTTTCTTTCCTTCCCTTCCCAGGCTCATCTCTGCACCCCTCTCCTGGGGCTTCCTGGGACCACCTCTTCCATAAAGGGCTGGCCCCTCAACCCCTGTGTCGGGGCCTGCTTCCTGGACCCGAGCTGAGACAGAAGGCCGTAGGGGACTGGAACTGGAGGAAGGCTGTTGTGAGGCTTTACGTTTTTTACAAAGGCACGTACTCATTTATTATTAATGCAATTAAAAAGCTATTTTAAGTAATAAATTTTTAAGAGGAAAACTATAGAAACCACAGAAGATTCACAGACAGAGACCACAGACTCGCTCCCTATCTGAGAACCCCACTGTCCCCCTGACCCTCATACTTCTCCCTGCGCACCCCCGCACACGACCATGGCACGTGATCATTTTAAGAAGAGCTGACATTTGCTGAGCAGCTACTCCGCAGAATGCTTTGCCCAGATTATCTGTTTTACATACGTAGAGCACATGTATTTACCTCCCCTCCCTCCCAAACTCCCTTTAATATAATCGTGAAGGAAAGGAAAAGGTATAAACCCACAATAAGGAAAGGGGGGCAGGGTGTCACCAGATGAGGGATTTCAACACCTTTCTGGGAGACATAGAGCAGAAGGAAGGGTGGTGACAGGTGACACAGAGCAGAATGAGACGCGGCTGGAATCCTCCCAGGCAGGGAAGCACAAAGAAGAGGCTCCGGGCTGAGACTGCGCACCCCCCCCCTCCCCACCGAGGGCAGGAGTGGAAACTGGGGCTGGAAACAGGATTGACTGAGGGTCTGCAAGCAGACCCGCTGCCCAACCCACCGCATCCCCACCTCGGGGAGTAAGACAGCCATGAGCCATGAGTCTTGGTTTCTTAGAGTTGGCACTGGAGTTCGTGCCAAAGGCTTGTGGGCATGTAAGTGGGCTTGGGAGAAAGCTCCCCACGACCCTTCAACTAGGAGACCCCAGCCCCCTGCAGGCTTGCCTAAGCGGTGTTCACCAACCACCAATCCCCACCCATGCAAGGCTTCTGGCCCACGTGCTACACAGGAAGAAACAGCCTCCCCGGTTGTTTATCTAAAGAAAGTCTGTGGGGCGCCTGGGTGGCTCAGAGGGTTAAACCTCTGCCTCTGGCTCAGGTCATGATCTCAGGGTTCTGGGATCAAGTCCCCATCCGCTCTCCGCTCAGCAGGGAGCCTGCTTCCCCCCCTCGTTCTCTGCCTGCCTCTCTGCCTATTTGTGATCTGTCTCTCTATCAAATAAATAAATAAAATCTTAAAAAAGAAAGAAAGTCTGCAACATCAAAGAGGAAGAGAAGAACAACAGGAAAATTGATGCTGGAGGAAACCGATAATTCGGTAAACGGGAGAATTTAAAGAAGGATAGAGGAGGGCAAGGGGGAGGAAGAGGAGAAGTGAAAGCTTCACCTTCAGAAGTAAGAAGCCATGGCGTCCACAAACCAAAACTGGTGTCCCTAACCATCAGAGAAAGTAAGAACCATGGATTGAAAATATGGGGACAGAGTGAAAGAAATGGATTGACAGCCTGAAAGGAAAAAAAAAAATCAAGAGATTCTTCCAGAGCCCAGAGCACAACAAAAGAGACAGAAACCATAAGAGAGAAGATAAGAGAATAGTCCGAGGGGTGCGACATGTCAGGACTAGCAGGATCTTCAGAAAGAAAGACTCACAAAGACGAAAGGAGAGAGCCTGTGGACCACCCAACCAACCTTGTGGCTTAGAACGGTGCTCGAAAGGGCATCCTCTGTGGGCCCAGATGTGGCCATGCACTTCGTAAGCAGTTTATGTTTTGTGTATTCTGTGTCAGTGTCCCTTTGGACCTCCCCTCCTTAGTGCTTAGAGGTCTCAAGAGATGCCAAGCTGGGGACTCAAGGGAGGCCCAAGGTCAGAGCTCCTCACTTCCTATCCTGCTAACAGATTGTCTTTCCAGAGCTAAATCGCAGAAGCCTTCAGGTTTTTTTTTGAAAAGGAGGGGAGTTTTCCCTTACAGTTTGTCTGACATGTCTTTTATCCAGAGGTCAATACAAACATCAGCAGATGGGTCTGATGGGAGCTGATTGAGACAAAAGTTATAAAAGACTTCCCAACAGATGTTTTTGATACCGGAATGAGCTGCCTGGTAAAGGAGTGACCACTCTTGTCACTGGGGTATTCAAGCAGAACCCAGACAAACATCTGTCAGGAAAACTATAAAAGGAATTGGAACCCTAAAACAGGTAAATTCATAGACATAGAAAGTAGAATAAAGGTTACGAGGGGGCACCCAGGTGGCTCAGTTGGTAGAGCGTCTGCCTTCGGCTCAGGTCATAATCTCAGATCCTGGAATCAAGTCCCGCATCCCCCTCTCTCCCTGCCTGCCTTTCTGCCTACTTGCGATCACTCTCTCTCTGTCAAACAAATAAATAAAATCTTTTTAAAAAATAGTTTAAACGGTCAGTGTTATATTATATATACTTCACCACAGTTTATAAAATTTAAAAAAAAGGGAATTGGAACCCACAGACAGCACCGGTGGGCTAGAGATGGTGCAACCACTGTGGAAAAGAGTCTGGCAGTTTCTCAATAAAGTTAAACATACAGTTATCACATGGCCCAACAATCCTGCTCCTAGGTACACACCCAACAGAAATGAAAATATATGCTAGCTATAATACCTGAGAGAAATGAAAACATATGTCTACAAATGTTGAGAGCAGCTCTATTCACAATAATCAAAAGGTGGAAACAACCCAAATGTCCACCAACAGATGAGCAGATAAACAAAATATGGTGAATCCACACAGTGGAATATTATTAGGCTATAAAAAGAAAAGAAGGACTGACACCCAACAGGGATAAACCCTGGAAACATTATGCTAAGTGAAGGAAGCCAGTCATAAAAGACACATAGTGTATGCTTTCATGTATGTGAAATCTCCAGAACAGGCAAACCTACAGAAACAGAAGGGAGATGAGCAGTTGCCTGGGACTGGAGAGTGGTTGGAGGGAGATGGGGAGTGACTGCTAATGGATGTGGGGTTTCTTTGGGGGATGATAAAAAGTGATGATGGTTGCCTTCCCGTGTGAATGTACTAAAAATCACTGAATTGTACACTTTAAATGGGTGGATTGTATGGTATGTGAATTGTATCTCAATAAAGCTATTGTGTGTGTGTGTGTGTGTGTGTGTGTGTGTGTGTGTGTTTAAAGAGGAATAGAGGGCGCCTGGGTGGCTCAGTGGGTTAAAGCCTCTGCCTTCAGCTCAGGTCATGATCTCAGGGTCCTGGGATCGAGACCCGTGTCAGGCTCTCTGCTCAGCAGGGAGCCTGCTTCCTCCTCTCTCCTGCCTGCCTCTCTGCCTACTTGTGATCTCTCTCTCTGTGTCAAATAAAACCTTTAAAAAAAAAAAAAAGAGGAATAGAGGTAGGGCGCCTGGGTGGCTCAGTGGGTTAAGCACCCAACTCTTGGTTTCGGCTCAGGTCATGATCTCAGAGTCCTGGGGGGGAGCCCCGGTGTCCTGCTCCATGCTCCATGGAGATTCTGCTTGAGATTCTCTCCCTCTCCCTTTCCTTCGACCCCTCCCTCTCTCAAATAAATAACTAAATCTTAAAGAAAAAAAGAGAGAGAGAGAGGACTAGAGGCTTCTCTCCAAGAGGAAAGTGGGGCTGGATGACCTCCTTCCACTCCAAGGCTGGGTGATTTCTATTCCAAGGCTTGGCAGCCTTTGGATGCCTGCCCCCTCGAGGTTCAGCCCCAGGAGAGCCTTCTCAGCTGCTCACAGACACAGTCTCTCATCCCGGTGCCTGCTAATGGCTGAGTCAGAAGCTTCGAGCAGCCCCTAGCCGGCACCCCCCGCATCACCCTGTCAGTCTGGCCCCCTGGGTTGGTTTGTTTTTCCAGGGCATAAACGTATTTTATGGAGAAATAAAATGCACAATAATAAAAGGGGGGAGGGGAGTGTTTCCGCAGGCTCACATTTTATCCAAAGGGGCCGTGATTTGGCATCCCTGGCTCGAATATGAAATTATTACACAGGAATTGACTCTCGGTGTCTCCGATGCTCCCTGGGATGATTGCTTCTATAACTTATGGAGACAGCTGAGCGTTTGTATTCAAGTGATCACATAAATTAATATCCATATGTGGAAATGCTGGGCTGGGAGCCGGCCCGGTTTAGGAATGCGTGCGTTGTAATGATCCTTGCACCTGAAGGAAAATACCCAGCCCGGGCTTGCGGCAAAGGTCTGCTTTGGAAGGGTTTGCCGTGAGCGACGGCACACAGGACGTTCCCCCTCCGAAACAGTGCAGAACTGTGTGCTG
Source organism: Spilogale gracilis (assembly GCA_004023965.1). Classification (NCBI taxonomy): domain Eukaryota; kingdom Metazoa; phylum Chordata; class Mammalia; order Carnivora; family Mephitidae; genus Spilogale; species Spilogale gracilis. The sequence continues at coordinate 50,998 of PITA01013000.1, forward strand.
TGTTCAGCCGTGATGTCATCCGAGGGAATGAAGGGAACGGCTTTTTGGGGGGAAAAAAATGTAAAAATAAATAAATCCAAAAGCATGTGCCTTAAAATGTAATGTTTTGCTCCTCGGGGATAGGTTTAGCCCAAAGTTCTAATTATACGTGTGGCAGTAAAGGCCTCCCAGCCTCTGTGCCTGCCAAATGCTTTGATTTTGCTATGTGACAGGAGACAAAATTATTCCTTTCTCCCTAAGAGATTGCCAACCACGCCAAAGGAGAGACGGGGGTGGCGGCGGCTCCTGCGGGACTTGAGGATGGGCTTTGCGAGAGCAGAGCAGGGGATCGGATCGGGAAGTCCAGGACCCAGACCCTGCCCTCGGAGCACAAATCATGGACCATGTGGGTGAGGCCACAAGCCACGACCCGTGCAAGGCTGCCCCCGCGGGGGACCTACAGAGTCATGGGGGCGCAAAACTGCTTCCACCAGCCCCTCACTCGTTTGTTCACTAAGCTCCTTGAGCTCTCCTCACGTTTGCAAAGCCCCAAACCTAAGATGAAGGGGAGTCAGCCCGCAGAGCCCTCTCACGTGGTACACCTCTAATTCCATTTCATTCATTCTGGAGCTTTTCAACACGGGGAGATTTATAACCTTTTCAGGTGCTGAATGACAATTGTGTGCTCGGTGGAAAAGGATAGATAGGGACGACCCCCTGCACATCCAGTCACACCCGCCATCCCTAACCTTGTCACTATGGACCCTCCCCTGTCCAGGTGGCGGCCCCCAGCCTCACATAGGACATGCTGAATTTAAAAACAAAATGTTTGAAGGCTTCTTTTCTATTGTAAAAGCTGGAAGCGCCTGGGCAGCTTGGTCAGTTAAGTGCCTGATTTCTGCTCGGTTCATGATCTCAGGGGGATGGAGTCCCGAGGCGGGCTCCCTGTTCAGCGGGGAGACCACTTGTCCCTCTGTCTCTACTACCACTCGGGCTCTCTCTCTAGAATAAATAAATAAAATCTTTAAAAGAAAAAGAACTGAACAGGGGCACCTGTTCGGTGGTTAAGCGATTGCCTTCGGCTCAGGTCATGATCCCGGAGACCCGGGATCGAGCCCCGCATTGGGCTCCCTGCTCGGCGGGAAGCCTGCTTCTCCCTCTCTCACTCCCCCTGCTTGTGTTCCCTCTCTGGCTGTGTTTCTTTCTGTCAAATAAATAAAATCTTTAAAAAAAAAAAGAGCTGAACAAACATAGTACAGTACAACACCTTCATTCCTACATACATACGTGCACGCGCGCCCGCACACACACACACACACACACACACACACACACACCTCGGTTCTCCCATATTCACCCCACTCTGCCGGCAAAGTCTCATTTTGCCTTTACAACAGATTTCCAAGAAAATTCAAGAAAGATGCTTCTAAGGTCTTGATGGCATGGAGGGACATGTCTGTCCCTCAGCAGCAGTGATGTTCTGGTAAACTTCTAACAATGGGCCCTCCGGGGAGGGGAAAGCCTGTCTGTGGGGCTTGTTCATTTCTGTGGTGTACATGCCCCCACCACGGCCCGATCCAGCTCTCTGCTTGACATCGCCGACTGCAGAGTTGGGCAAAGATGAGTATAATCGGTGCTCCTTGCCTCGTGAGTACTGACTCCTGCAACGACCTTCAGGAGCAAGCCTGGAATGAGGTGATTGGGAAAGCAAAGCGGGGTGTGGGGGTGTCGTCATCAGCTCTCTCCCTTGCACCACACGGACTCTGAGATGTGGAAATACACTGGCTCCCCTCTAGACTCTGTTCCCAGGAGAAGCAGTAAGAAGAATCCAGAAACATTCCAGCTCCTCCTCGCTGAGGAGCCAGAGAGAGCTCCAATCAAGTTTAACTTGCTCCCCGATCTTCTCGAACCATCCCAGACAGGTCAGTCCTGCCCCTCTGACTTCAGGGCCTTCGGAGCTGGGCCCCCCGGGCTCTGCTCCCCTGCTGTGGCCCCTTGTGTCATTGCTTAGCAAATACTCCCTCCTTCCTCCCCACTCCAGCCCCTCCGCACCCCCCAACCCTGCAGGGGCAGACCCCCCAGCTCTGCTAATGTTGGCTTCAGCCAAGCGACTCGCTTCAGTCAATGGAACTGAAGTCAACAGGCGACAGCGAGGGTCTTAAATATGTTTCCTTGTTGCTGCCTGGCGGCCCGACCCCCTGCCATGGCCCAGATGACAAGCCTCCAGCTCGCTGTTGCTGCTTCAGGGGGGGATCCTGGGAGGAGAGATGCGTGGAGCTGACCTCAGTCCAAGCCCTAGCCTAGAGCGGAGAAGCCACAACCATCCATGGGTGAGAAATAAGTGTGTGTGGCAAGCCACGGGGATGTGGGGGTTGTTCGCGAAGCAGCTGGATGGCGGCAATAGTTCTTACATCCGTTCCAGGTTCCGTCTCCATGTAGAGCCTTGATCAACTTGTTAACACAGCGGACCTGGCCTTGTCCCACCTGGTGGCAGAGGCCTCCTCGCAGACCACTTGCAAGCACACAGTCGAGTAAGGCGTCACCGGCACCTTTGTCCACCTGTGACCACACACATAAGCCTTCCTGAAGCAGCAGTAGCATCGGGTTTGTTCTTGTGGTCTGACAATGAGGCATTTGCTAAGCACCTACTGTATACCAGACACTGGGTGGCGGGTACCTAAAATCCATCTTCAAGAAGGCGACAGGGACACTTGGGAATGCAGGTACATAAAAGGGATTAACATGTGAAAGTCCAAGTGAATGACACAGACCCAGAGGGCAGGGAAGTCAAGAGGGAAGGCACCCTCACTTCTAAGATTCCAATGAGGAGCAGTGGGAACCCAGAAAGTTCTCCCAGAAAAAGAAGAAAGTGAGATATATCTGAAAGGAAGAGCTGGTCTCTGATGCTGGCTGCAGCCGGTCATTCCAGGCAGGAGACAGTGAGTTCAAGTGCGCCCATGGAAGGTGGGAGGGACATGTCACAGATCAAACAAGTCTGGGGGCGGGGGGTGTAAACTGAGTCGGCTCATGGTCAAAAGACTCAGTATTCTCACTGTACCTGATATGAAAGATTACTTAGAGCTACAATGATCAAGACAGAGTCATACTGCCGGAGGGACTAAAGCACAGATCCACAGCAGAGAATGCAGAATGCCTAAAATAAACCCACACTTTTAGATACCTTTCTTTACTCTTATGTCAATGTCCTTGTCATTTCCTACGAAATATCTACTCCACCTTACTCTCCTATGGATATATGCGATAAATACACACCTATTTTCTTCTAGTTGTGTGCTTGCTGTTGTTGATATATTTCTGCTTTGGGGGGTTTTTTGTTTGTTGTGGGGTTGTTGTGGGTTTTTTTTAAGATATTATTTATTTATTTTTTTTTTTTTTTTAGCACATGTGACCGTGAGTGGGAGTGGGAGGAGGGGCAGAAGGAGAGGGAAAGGGAGAGAGAGAATCTGAAGCAGACTCCCCACTGAGCACAGAGCCTGATGTGGGGCTCGATCCCACAGACCCGAGATCATGACCTGAGCTGAAACCGAGTCAGAGCCTTAACCAACTGAGCCCTTGAGGTGCCCCATCTGCATGGTTTTAAGGTTAAGTCTAACCCATCCAGAATTTGGGGGGAGGGGGAGAACAAAGTCTGGTGTGGGATACAAATCCAAATCCAAGTTAGTCCTCTATACCAACAAATTGTACTGGTGGTATTTGTTAAAGAACAAAACCTTTCTCTGTTACTTGGTGATTTTGGTTTTTTCACGGATTCAGTCACAGTGTTGTTGTTTGTTTGTTTGTTTTAAGATATTATTTCCTTATTTGACAGAGAGAAACACAGCGAGAAAGGGAACACAAGCAGGAGGAGTGGAAGAGGGAGAAGCAGGCTTCCCACCAAGCAGGGAGCCCAATGCAGGGCTCCATCCCGGAACTCCTGGATCATGACCTGAGCTGAAGGCAGACGCTAAACAACTGAGCTGCCCAAGCACCCGGAGTTATCGCAGTGTTTTACATCTCTTCTAGAATTGTTCCTATTCAGTGGATCAGTTCTCTATTTTAGAGCCAGTAACATAGGATCTTGGTTATCACAGCAGTATATCTACTCCTCGACATCTGTAAGGGATAAGGAAGAAAGGACTCAGGGCTCTATTTTTTGGGTAAGAGGAACCATTAGCAATTTTCAAGCATAAGAAAGCAGACTCCCTAGGTTTGGGGTTAATCAGAGGGAAGTGTGTGAAATGTAAAAGGAGCGGTCCTTCTGGAGGTCAGGAGACTGGGTGGTAGTCTTGGATGACAAGGTCTCAACACAGGTAGAGACAAGGGGGGAAAAAACACATAGCCACATTTATAAAATCAGAGTATGTTAGCTATACAAAATCTTCTAAAGCATGTGTATTCACAAATAGTCATTCTACAAATGAGGAAACCAAGGCCCAGCGAGGTGAAGTCACTCACCCAGGACCACACTGTGAGTTAGAGCAGAGCTAGGAACAGAGCCCCGGTCTATCAAGTTAAGAATGCTACAAGGAACAGAAATCCTGAGGCGCCTGGCTGACTCAGTCCCTAGAGCACGCAACTTTTTTTTTTTTTTTAAGATCTTATTTATTTCCTTGACAGAGGGAAACACAGCTAGAAAGGGAACACAAGCAGGAGGAATGAGAGAGGGAGAAGCAGGCTTCCGGCCGAGCAGGGACTCCATCAGAGTCCCTGTGGGGCTCGATCCCAGGACTCCGGGATCATGACCTGAGCCGAAGGCAGACGCTTAACGACTGAGTCACCCAGGCACCCCAAGTATGCAAGTCTTGATCTCAGGGTTGTGAGTTCAAGTTCCACATTGGGCGTGGAGCCTACATGAAGAAAGGAAGAAAGGAAGGAAGAAAGGAAAGAAGGAAGGAAAGAAGGAAGGAAGGAATCCTCACAATCCCAAGATGGCTGCTGAACCTCCAGGTACAGCCTCTGTATTCCAGGCAGAGAGAAAAAAAAAAAAAGACAAGGATTAAAGATCTTCCTTGTTCCAGGTTTTACCTGTTTGGGAAGGGTTTCCCAAACCAGCAGAGATTGCTGCTTACCTCTCATTGGCCAGAACTGAGTCACATGGCCACAACTCGCTCTAAAGTACCCTAGCAATTTGAGAATTTCACTATCTAGTCTCTGTGGTAGAGAATGAGAAAGCAGAAGGGAGTTGGAATGGGTGGGAGGGAGGGTAGGGTATTTGCCTGATACCAGGTCTCTTATCTCCTGTTCCAGGCCTCTTGGTATTTTACACTGAAGACAGGGCTGGCCACGCTGGGGTGGGGGTTGGAAGGGGGCCACACTAGTTTATCTAGGCCAGGGCCAGAGAAGATGGCCACCTCGTTCTCAGATATTGATAAGGCTTCTAGAAAGACTTGAGGCCCTAGAAGCTGCTCAAAAGGAGGAAGACACAGTATGGCTGTCTGGTAGAGAAGGGGAAAGAAGGGATATAATTCACACCACAACAAACTAACAATTACCAGGCTCTTACAACTATGTGCTAGGCACTGTCTCCAGACCCCGGCCTGGGAAGTGTCTTTAAAGCAGAATATAGAAGATCAGATTAAAGGAATGGATGGGAGTCAAGAAAATGTCCTTGGAATGAGGGCAAGAAAACAAAACAGAAAACCAAAGGAGAGGAAGTTAAGCTTGGGAGGACAGCTTAGGAGGGGTTTGAGAGCAAAGCGTGAAATCCTGAACAGTCCCCGCCAGAAAGAAAAGTAAACATTCTCCCCTGGTACTACCATGATGAAGATGCCCCAGTACCCGAGGTTTACTTCTGGATGGGTCCTTGGAAACATCTAGAGACCAGAGAAAGAAAACTAAAATGATACCAAAGCTTGTCGGGCCAAGCACTGCCAAGCACCGTGGAAGGAGAGATCTGGGTTCCTGTCCTGGCTCTCTACCACCTGGATTTAACTTCTGGGAACCCAGAGGTGCTTGGGTAGCTTAGTCATTAGGCATCTGCCTTCGGCTCAGGTCATGAACCCGGAGGCTCTGGGTTCGAGCCCCGTCTCAGGCTCCCTGCTCAGCGGGAAGCCTGCTTCTCCCTCTCACTCCCCCTGTTTGTGTTCCCTCTCGCTGTGTTTCTCTCTGTCAAATAAATAAATAAAATCTAAAAACAAAAACTTCTAGGAACCTGTCTGGAGGTAGTGACCTCTAGGTTTCCCCACGGTGGCAGGTAAATCAAGTGACAGGAAACCCAGGTCAAAGTGATTTCAGCAAAGAAAAGGAATTTATTGGCACACAAAACTGAAATATCCTGGGGCAGAACCGGCTTCAGGTTCAGTGGGATCCAGGGGCTCAAACAATGAAGACTCTGTCACCTGGCTCTCCTCTGACTTTACTGGCTTCATTCTCAGGCAGCCAGTCAGCCCAGGCTTATAGCCTATCTTTTTGGTAACCCCAGGAGAAAGTGTGAGTCTCTTTTCCACTAGAAACAGCAAGTTCTGAAACAGTCTCTCTGGGACACGCTCAGGTCACATACAAACCTCCGAACCAATCGGTGTGGCCAGAGTGGGGTGAGGGGACAGGTTCAAATGCCCCGTTCATCCCACTTCTGCAGCCGGGAGATGGAGTCAGACCTGGAAGCTGAGAATCAGAGAGGAATGGTTGCCCCAAACCCAATGTGGGTTCTGGATCTAGAAGGGGAATGAAATGTTAGACAGGCAAAGCTAAAACTGCCTTCTACCACCGTGGTTCTGGGGAGCTGTCAAAGAAGCCATAAACACCAAAACCTCCCAATCAGTCAAAAACTGCCTTTTCCTTGTATCCAGTCTTGAGGATTAGAACCCGTCACTTTCAGCCTTGTCAAAGAAATTGTCAGAAAGTCTGAGCTGAAAAGGCCCTTTGAAATCATCTCTCCCTACACCAGGGCACGGAGAGGGGAATAGGCCTGCCTAAGCCTGTAGGGCTAGATCAGCCAGAGACAGACTAGAAAAGACTACAAAAATTCAGCCGAGCATTCTTTCACTTCCGCCTGCAGCTGCTCTGGGAATGGCGCGTAAGCAAAAGCCTGGAGAATGTCACTAGAAATGGGGACAGGTCTGGCCAGCCTGCCTCATAATAGCTCAGTGAGGAATTTGTTTAGGGGGAAAGAATCCTCTGGGGAGTGAAGGAGGCTAGGCTGCATAAAGGCCGGGGATATCTGAGGCCCTCAGGCCCTGATCACACAGGGATGGTGCGGCTAGAGTGGAGAGGTAGAGGAAGGAGACTTTCCACGACTGGCTGATTGGAGCTGTGGAGGGCAGGTCGGAGCTGAGGGACCAGCCACGTCAGGCAGGAAAGTTTTCCAAGGCATATATCGCACTGCCCTTCGTTACGGGGTGCCTTTTCCTCTCCAGGTCTTTTCTTATAGGGAGAAGGACTCAAGTAGGAACATCGAAGGGCTTCAGACCCTAAGAACTCTGAAAGGATTATCATGATTACTTAGTTTTCTGAAACTCCCAGCCAGGCAGGAGACAGAAGGAAACTTCTACAGTTATACCCTTTCAGGGATTGGTTAGCTAAGTACGGGGCCTGAGCGAACAAACTGTGAACATTTCTTCCATTAACTCTTTCAAGGTTGAGAAAACAGGGGTGCCTGGGTGGCTCAGTTGGTTAAGCCACTGCCTTCGGCTCAGGTCATGATCCTGGAGTCCTGGGATCCAATCCCACATCGGGCTTCCCAGCTCTGTGGGGAGTCTGCTTGTCTGCTTCTCCCCCTCTCATGCTCTCTCTTTCAAATAAATAAATAAATAAAAATTCAAAAAAATAAAGTTGAGAAAACACACTGGAGGCCTTTCTATGTCCCTCGGGGCCCTGGTACTGTAGAATTTACCAAGACAAGTCTTCATTCCTTAAATAAAAATTCCTGAACCAATCCCTCTGTTCCTACTCCTCTCGGGCCCCCCAGAATAGTCAGGCCATCTCTTATTTTCAGGTAAAAAGCAGCTTTAGGAAGAAAAGCCCCCCATTTCCTTATGGGGTAGGGGGTGATTCAGCAGGGAGCTCTATGTTGGGTCCCAGGAGCACCCCACTTTGCCTTGCCCCCTCTCGGCTGCAGCAGGGCTAGGCAGAGACTGCCCCAGAGGCCTTGCGTGGGGTATTCCTGAGAGACGTCCCCGCGCCAGTCACCCCTGGCCGCAGAACAGGATGGAAGGCTTGATGGTGGCCGATTGTGCAGAGCCTCCCAGGATTCCACACCTGAGTCTAAGGAACACCTGTAAGGGGGCTTCAAGCCACATACATCATTAGAAGCTTTTGGTAGGAAAAAAGAAAAATGCAAGAGACGAATGTCCCGAGCTCTGCAAGCAGAGGGAGGACCAGCAGGACTGAGGTGGGGGCGGAGGCTCGCCTTTGCCCAGGCAATGTCACAGAGCGAGGCGCCCCAATGTCAGAGCATAAAAGCAGGGACTCTCTGCTTTCAATTTCCCCTCGAATTTGCAGAAAGAAA